>JAODUI010000013.1:1624447-1652902 GCA_027563995.1 Papilio gigon
ACACCGATAACAATAGAATAGGTAACTGCTATTTGGTATGTTAACTACTTAAATGCAATATTTTAAGCCATTAATTACCTAGTTTCGAGCCCATCGGGAGCTCATCTTCAGGGTGAGTGGGAACGGTACTATAGCGAAACTAGTCGGTACTGACACCGAGTTGAACGTGAGTTAAGCCGTTTTATAAGTAGTGTAGTTATTTGATTATTACCTCAATATATTTATCTCGGTATTTTGTTTCTTCTTAACATGGTCTATGGTGACACCATGAAGTTTCTTTATCTGCACGGGCACCAGGCCCCACTTGCCGGTGTTCCAAGACCTTGTCTTGTCCAATGTCACACTCATGTTGCTAGAACTTGTCACAGCTAAGCCGTAAGCACTCGCGTCACTCTGAAAGAAAACAAGACCGTACAAGCTGCCAGTCTCACTGAACTGTCTCACCCTGAAGGTCTATAAGAAAGGAGTCGTCTTTACATTTACTAATTTGAATTGAGAAGGGAATTTAAATTTGAATTTAGAACTGCATAAACAAAACGAATTTAAGCAACAAAAAAAAACAAAAGAAAATCGGAGACAATAAAATTTGTAGTATAATTTGGTTTAATTGAATACAATGATTCGTTTCACATGTGATGTAAATCTACTTTTTTATCATGAGTGTAACAAGCTAACGATTTAATCGAATGTGTAATTGATTGACGTGTAATTTTCGTGTATAACATTAGAGTATATCAGTAACGCTTTTACTTTCAATGAACGGAGGTCAAGTGTACTCAAGTATTAAGACATTGGAGTAACCTGATATTTGTTCATTTACATTGACAGTGTTTTAAAAAAATACTGTTAAAGCCGTGCTTTAAATTTAAAATCGACCTTAATCTATCTTGATCAATTGTATTTTTTACTTTTGTACTTTTAGTGCAATAAATCTGGAAGGGTACACAACTGACACTTCGAAACCCACATGTATATTTTTTTAAGGAAGTTAACAGTCCTAAATTTGTCATCAACGAAGTATTTTCCAATTAAAAACTAACAACACGTCTACAATTTAATCATAGTTACAAATATTTGGTCTGTAAATTTATTTAGTTAGAAACATCAAAGGAACCGGATGATAAGTTTTTGCATATTAAATAAATTACATCTTACTTTATTGTCGTCAGACTTTGTTGTGTTAGCAGTCTCATGCAGCTGATCATCAGCCCACTGGTCGAAGTTCTTCAGCTCGTCTATCACCTCCCACATCTTCTCATCACAGCTGTTATCATTATTCAGTTCCCGAACAGAAATGTTACTGAAAGATTCGTTCGTTTCTTCCCTCAGTCCATCGACCTCGTCGATCTTTCTAGAAGCCTCGATAAACTTCTTAACGTCACACGGCAATGAGTTATTCTTAAGAAATAGAGATGGTGATTTCAATTCTTCATCCTTGAAATCTATATGTCTCTGTATCGTGTCCATATCTGGTGACCTTTGAGGTCTCTTCTGGTAGCGGGCTTTCGCCGACTCGGAGAAGGAACCTGGGTACATATTGCCGGGCATGAACACCTGATTCTGGAATAGGAACTGTATATTGGGTGGTTTGTCGTCTAGACTAGCTCGTCTCGCACTGCGCGGTTTCTTCTTGTATTTGACTGGGGAATTCTTTTCGTAATTAAATGTAGTATCTGTGTCTCCTCCTGAGCAGTCTGTGCAGGACGCTGGTAGAGAATTTCGTCCACATTTCCGTCTGACTGATGTAATATTTTGCACGTCCTCTTTACCGTGGGACCTTCTCGCTTGGAACTCGGCTAAATCCCGTTTGTATTGCTCGGTGCGGATAGTACCGGGTGCTGTTATCTGTCGCTGGTTGTCTGTTGCTTCTGATTCTATTTGCCGCGCTGTCACCGTATATCGTTCCCTGTGAAAAAAAAAATTGTTTTAAGCATTTTTTATTATCTGTCTCATATTTACGTTGGAGCGGAATTTTTTTTTCCTTTTTATATACGTGTAAAACGCATCGCTTACACGCGAGCTCAGATAACTTAGCAAGCCAAGCTTTTAACAGTAAATTGTTACCGTTCGTATTAGGTGCGCCTTTCTAACAATAAAATAATTCTTGAATACATTTATAGTTGATATAAAAACAAATTATAACTCAGTACTTACAGCTCTTTAGTCTATTCCCAGGTGAATAAATAATTCAACAATACAAACTTTTTCCTCATATTAATCTAGACTATAACTGATGTCAATTACCGTTAATTTATAATATGGCCAGTTACATTATAAACTAAAAAGTTAACACTGTAAGCTAGAAAGTAATATAATATTTTTATTAAATAAAGTTGAATAACGCCTCCGGCCAAACCGCACCAGGGGAGAACGAGAGGACATAGCGTCCCCATAAAAAAAAACAATCTGTAAGCCTTGAATCATTTTTTTTTTAATTTCTTTTCTATTCAGTGAATATTGATGAGACAACCCGTTATTCGGTTCACTAAATTCGGCGTTCAGCATGGTAATAGGCGAACACAGTTAATGGAGGAACATTTTAGTGTACAATTGCCTCGGACACGATAATAGCCGTGGCTGAGAACGTCGCACTGTGAACGGAAGCTAATGGCCAAACGGAATTTAGCAAAACAGTTCCGTGAGAGAGTGCGCCGTAAACCGCCCATAATTATAATCAAGTCATTTATAACAATTATATAGTGAAATTATTGTACACACCTAAGCATTTAATGTCTTATTTGATACGTGATAAAAGCTACATTCCTATACTTTTAATATGTACATTAACTTAAATAGTAGCCTTGCCTTTGAGTATTATTTAACATCAATCTATCGCCCGCGATCGTCAGCGTGGAATTAAAAAAAAAACCTATGGAAGTTAAAATAAATGAACATCAATTAAAATATTTAAACGTTCATGTTTTCATATTTTATAGTAAATTAATTATTAATAACATTTGTATGATCACATACAGTATATTGATAATTATTTTCATCATCATCACCATCACCTCACAGTTTCAGTTGGGGCTCTGAACCTAGTATCTTATTAAGAGTGTCTATGCCATAGTCATCCACAGTGAAATGCGGGTTGATTTAACGAAAATCTTTGAATTTCTTCGCAGATATGTGCAGGTTGCGTTGCTTATTTTTTTTAATAGTAAGAATTAATTATTGTCATCATTGCATAATTAAAAGTCTGTCTAGGGGTGGGCAGACACTGACTGATTATCATAATTGGAACATAAAGATGGAATACACTATTCTATCTAAGATTCAATTCCACCATTTCAAATGTAATTCGTTAAATGTTACGTCACATTATACGAATTCGTATTATAATATAAACCAAAGAATTGGTACGAATCGAAACGGTAACGATTAAGAAATATATAAAAAAAAGACCATCGACAATGAGATTGTTATCGGAATTAAAAACGGTAACTATTCATCGATTTAGTTACTACAAAAACCGGACTTCCGGTTAAGAACAATTGATGACATAAATTTGATAATAGCTCTATTAAAATAACAAAACTGCTTTGAATAAATTAAATCTGCAACTAAAAAGTACAAACTACGACATGTAACAGAATTTTGCCAATTTATTATATATTTGCAATGATAAATATTTAATTACTATGTAATGAAAATATAGCATTAAATTAATACTGGTATTTCTCGTAACCATTCAAGTAACTAAGAAGCTTGTGTAGAATATGGTTTACGACAGTAGTCGATGAGTGGATTCGAACCTACTACCGCTAGATTGATAGTCCGCACCTCAAACTATTAGGCTATTGGCGCTTCAAGTCCTGATTGACTGATTTTGCGTTAACAACATTGTTTAGTAATCCTGAGTATGTCCTTGTTTAGTCTAAAGGAAAAAAAATAATAAAACATGTTTTTTCTTCCGCGCCCATATATGTTACATGTAACTAATTTATCTGTTTATATCGCAATTACGTTTACTTGTGTGTAAAACTTAAATCGGTTGCAGTTCAATAACACGCAAAGGTCACAGCGAATAACAAAGGCCGCAAGATCTTGTACAGGTTTCCTTTTTAATACGGAAATGTTTTTATTGTTAATATTTAGGTTACAAGTATGAATGATCTCATGTCATTGAATAATTTGCATTAATATATTTAATACCACTTATAAAAACGGCTTAACGTGTAAATCGGTGTCGGTGCCGACGGGCCGAGAACGCGCTATAGTACCAATCCCACTCACCCTGAAGAAGAGCTCCCCATCGGCTCGAAACTAGTCTAGTGAGTTAAGTCGTTTTTATAAGTAGTATAGTGAAATGTCTCACGAAAATTTTAATAAATTAATATATTTTAAATACGTTTTATCCGCAAGTGACTTCATTATCATCAGCCGTTGTCTGTCCACTGTTGGACATAGGCCTAGAGGGTGCCGGGGCCCTCGCAATCGCACTTGAGGATGGCCACCGAGGTGGCTTTAGTGAGTACGATTCTCACATAACCCTGCCTTTCCCCCAGAAGGCAGAGTATCTTCTGAAGATCCCCCCCCCCTCTTTATAAAAAAAGACCTTTCCCAATGACGTTCTCTCAGAATTAAAAAAAAGCGAGTAGGCACACTGTTCCAAATAGTAGCGTATCTATCTATCTATTTATTTATCTATCTATATCTGTGGCGAGTTTAATCCAGATTTGACTAACAATTTTGTAGTTACCTGCTAACAAACATACATCTAAACTTTTACATATATTAATAAGATTTTTTAATCTGGTTAGTATCAAATGTTTTTAAAAACATTTCCTCCCCTTATATTAAATGGGTAGGCGAACTTAATATGGTACGATCACCATTATCACCTTTGGGAAAGGCCTATGTCCAACAGTGGGCAGACAGGGTCTGATGATGATGATGATGATGATGATTACTAATTAAGCAGTTTATTCCTAACACACTAACTTAATTTTAAACTAAATATTAAATCATTCACAGACCAAAACATATTAAAGTAGATTAAAAAAAAATAGTATTGAGTTTAGTCCATAGATTCAAAGATGATTTATTTTTAAACAAATGAAAACTTTTTCGTCAATTGTTACGAAATGATTTCAAAATTTATAACAATGGATACGGCATTGATTGATACATCTACGGACTATCTAAAACATCGGACAAGCTTTGTCTGAATCACTTTCACTCGACTATTTGTTGAACGAAAATTCTTTTATTTCTTTTAAACCAGTGGTCGTCACACTTTTCTATCCAAGGGCCAAATAGGACAATGTTAGGTGTTACTGCGGGCCGCACATTCGTGCACTATGTAGTTGACACAACCATATTTTTTAGAAGTACAACACGTTTCCTTCATGGATGTAAGTTTTTTTAGATATATTTTTTTGATTTTGAAACAATTGAAAATCGTAATACAAAAAGAACGCGATTGTTGAATTCTATTTGACAGACGTCGTTGTAATAACTTGAAGAATGGCTACGAATAACAGTTGATATCCTCCATGTATATAATACGAAAGGTATATTAGTGGATCACACAAATATTTATTTCGGACAACAAAACATTCGAAAGGTCCACGGGCCGCGGGCCGCGGGTTTGACGACCACTGTCTTAAACTGACGTACAGACAGATTTGTTTATATAACTATTATCTTGTCAGTAAAATTAGGTAGTGATTTCTATCCGGATAACAGAACTTTGTCGAGTTTTATTGTTGTTTATAATTACATTTTACCAATCGTTGAATTTATTGTCTAATCCCCTGACTTAATCGAATATTTCATTATTCAAGTTAATAAGTAACCAACTGACGGATAACTTTGACGTTTTATTATCTATAATCAACATAAATAACTTTCACATCTTTATTGTACACTATTATGTTTCATTTCTATGTTATATAACACAAAGTTAAATTATAATGGCCTTAAAAAAACTATATAGGCATAAATCTATTACGGTACTGGCAATGGTTCATAATAATTTATCAGTCAAGACGATGCGATGCCATAATGACAGGTCCTGGGCCGCCCGCATCCAATTTCCCCAACATTGACCAATTTTAAATATAATCAGCACCAAGATATATAAAACGTAGTCGGAAATTGATAATTTAGTTAAATTTTGCAAAGGAAATATTTGGCTGGTTTTACAAAATAAATATTTTTTTTTTATTGTGAGTGACTGTTCACCGTATCGGAAACGTCCAGCATATCAAATTATTTACGACCGCAAAACGTCTGCTCTCTATTTGTCTATAATTACCATAGTAAGTAGAGTGTCAAAATGTCAAGTTACTGTGAGAATTTGAAGCATGTCAATATCTTTGCTTAAAGTGAGTCGTAAATAGTAATTATGAATATTTGTTTCAACACTTTTGGTCCTTAAATTATATTTAATCTTTGTTTTCCGTAACTTTAAAAATAAGTTATAGGAGTTCACTTTGAACTTGACTTATTGAAACATGACAAACTAAGTCAGAAGACTAAGTTCCCAAAAAAATATGCAAATTAATACAATAAAGCATTTATTATTTTTACTTTTTTTGTACCAGTCCTATTTACACTATAATTCCGTCTAACGCGTTATTTCTGTAAAAAAAATGACTCAAACTACATTGAGTCATTTTTTTTAAATAGTAATATGTATACGTCCATTTTACTTCTGACGCCATTTCATATAAGTCGCATGTCCATTATCATAAATTTGTTTGCCGAAACAGTTGCGAATGACGTCATCACTGTATGTTTAAAAATATTTATCACATCAAGAATGGAAATGCGGGTACTTTACAAACAAGGTAAACTCACACAGTTTCGTTCTAAACTGAAAATATAACATTTAAAACACAAAGAGCCGAGAGGCATGCGAAAAAGTAGACAATGAGATTTCACTTTTGATAATATGCGCCA
Organism: Papilio gigon; assembly: GCA_027563995.1. Lineage (NCBI taxonomy): Eukaryota > Metazoa > Arthropoda > Insecta > Lepidoptera > Papilionidae > Papilio > Papilio gigon. Next base: position 1,631,357 of record JAODUI010000013.1, read on the forward strand.
CTATCGAATACTGAAAGGAACTCATTAAACTACGGCTACCAATTCGAATATCGAATTCGACAAACAGTTTCGAAAAAAAAAATTAAATAGTATGTAATGAGATGCTGGCCATGACCGTAAAATACATATAAAATTTAAAAATAAAAAAGGGCAAAAATAAATACCAAAGCCAGTTATCATACTGGTGAAAAATAAAAAAAAAGAATAAACATTTAATTCCATGACAACTTTTTTATTTAATTTTTTTTTACGATATAATGATATTGTCAATGCAAATGTGCAAAAGGAACAAAACCGCGTATGAATCACACATAATATAAATAACATTGAAGCCGCACGCACCCTTCTTTCGGTGAACGAAGCCATAGTATAAAGTACAACTATACAACGCTCCGCTTGCTTTATTGAATAAATTGCAAATGTAATATAATATGACGTAATTTTTATACCAACCTTCACAGGGTATTTTAAAAAGAAAAAGTAGTAAACAACTGAATTATACCATTGTTTCAAACTAGGATCTACGAATGAATGTATTTATAATTACTTAAAGGTAACTTTTAGACAGTCAGGTAAATTTTAAACAATGAATCTAGTACCCTGTTTTTATCACTTTTGGTAAATATGTCGTACGCCAGACTCCAGCCTCTCCAGTCGTACTTCTTAATTAGGAGAGAGGATTTGTCTCTAACATCGCAAACCATAAACAAATACATTAAAAATACCAATGTCTGTATCAAAATGAAATAAGAAGATTGAAGTAATAAGATTATATAGTCTGTAATATTCAAGTGCAAGAATGTCTAAATCTTGTAAAGTCACGTTTACGCTTTATCTCATAACAGTGCGTTAACACTGTCGCTAGCCGGTACGTTGACATTCATAATTAAAAAGAAAAATGGTCATCTCATTTGTTTCACAGAGACCGAGATGACGTCACATTTTACACGATTCGTGGATCTCTTCGAGTGTGCACTGTGACCGTACGAACAAAAACTATACGTCCGAATGCATACAAATGGTAAAAATAGAGATATTTCGGAGAGGGAAATATGTTTCATACAAATGTTTTGAAAGTTGTAACCTGTCCTTATCCTAGTACTCACTTATAACCGAAATCAGTACGTTTGATTACATACTACTTAATATAGAGTTACAGTTGAAAGGCGCTTCCGAGGTTACCTACCATAGATCGCATACGTTTATATCTTAACAAAACAGGCATTGAAAATAAAGGTTTCACAATGGAACCACGGTATGTGACCTCCATGTATTGTAATCAGATCAATAGATTTTATACAATTCAGCAAAGGATTGTGTTTGTACCGTATGTACCTATTTGTACAGAGTACATAGTATGTTACAAATAATTGTTAACTAACAATAAAAAACGAAATATATCTTAATTTAAGGTAAGCAAAGAGATTCGAAAAGAGCACAAGCGCATTACTTCGTTTAATGTAATGAAATTTATGTATTTCTCATTCAAAAAAACACGTTTGTAAATAAATAGAAGAAACATTTTAAATTTTCTTCATAATTATAACCTAAATTTGAATTATCTACGAATTCACGTTCTGGTGCATTTTTAATAATTAATTTATCAAATGTGAAGAAATAACATATTCAAATTACATGTTCGACTACGCAAGGTAAATGTAAAATGTTTTTAAAGTCAAATTATCAAATGTGTAATTTTAAATACGTACTCACCGCCGCAACCACTTTAAAACTCCCATATTCCGAAACCAACACTTATTAACTTTTTATTGCAATAACGCACCGTAAACAAACTATCTCTCGTCAAGTTTATGCTGCAAACTTTTCGCGAGGCAACTAATGCAAAACTGAAAGTTCACTACAAATTCTGATCGTTACCGGCGCGGTTTAGTTCGAGTGCCGTAAAAACGTCTAGCAACAATGACCATCGATATATTGTGCGGTCGGACAAAACATCACGAACAACAGAGCATTCGCAATGAGAGTTGAATTCAGTTTTTTGTACAAATTACTTTTCGTCGCGCTCCGGTGATCCACTTCATCCGCGCCGGGCGGTCCGCGATTCAGTGTACCGTGGTCACTTACAACTCTTTGACCATTGAAATGAAATAGAATTGACCACTACTTAGAGTTCAGTATGCAAGGCATGCACTAGTAAATAAATAAAAGGGTAGCGTATTATAAAGATCACCCGCAAATCTGCGTGTTATTACCGTGGCTCAGTTGACACTTTTATTTCTGAATGACTTCGTGTAACTTTATATTCAAACAGAAACTTTCTCATTGTTATACTTATTAGGAAAAAATACTATAGTGAAAATAACGTCTTACAAGTAAATTAATAGCACTTTTGTTTACGTTTTGTATTTTAAATTCTCTGACATGAAGTAGTAAAAAACGGAAATATTGTGACTCAATACCTAGTCAATAGTCGATTTTATTATTTTACGTGACAAAAGCTTATCTACAAAATTACACGATAATGTGCATAAAATATTGGAATCTCATCTGTTACATTTTGTATTATTTTATTATACTTATAGAAGAAGTAAAATGATATTAAAAACAATATAATCATTTTATTGGAACATATCAAATCCCAATGTCGACGCAAATTTTGCTTGCTCTGTATTACCACAATAACATTTTTCGAACAAAATTGGGGAGTAATGAACAATAAACCATATCTTCATTATCATCCTTTAACCACAATTGGATATAGGATTTCCCCCATTTATAACATAAATCATCTATAAAATAAAAATGTCTATTGTTACAACATTTTTTGTTCCTAATTATGAATAATATAATCAGATTCCAGTTAAAACTCGAGACAAAAACATAGTGCAATATCTTACTGTCTTGAAATGGAAAATCAGGACAGAAAGTATATCCTATCTGATAATAACACTATCAATATCTGGATATCAAGAACACAGAATGGCAGACACAAATTCTACAACAACTGATCTAAAACAATTAAATATTGTAGTCTTAAGTTCAAATGATTTTTCTTATATTTTATTAAAAAAATATTTTGATTTAACTTCCGAGCAGATGGATCAAAAGAAAATCAGACACTATACACATACAATACGAAAATATTTTGGGCGTTCTGTGCTAAAGATTGCCGTAGTCGATTCTTCTAACCCGTCCTTAACTATTTGTACATTTTTATTCTTATCTCCTAACTGCAATTTAAATTACTCACCTGGCATTTAAACGTTTACTTTTTATTTTAATGCATTACTATCTACAATGACATCAATTTTAAGGATTCCCAAAGTTTTCGTTTGAAAAATTATTAAGGAAATGAATTTTATAACATGGCAACACTTTCCTGTCGGATTCCAATCGGATGTTATGATAATAAATGTAATTTTAAAAATGGAAGTTAGTTTGTTTATCATGTAAAAAATGTGTATTTAGTTATTTAGATCTGTATTTTGTAAAAATATAAATGGACGAATTACGAGGACCTAATATCCAAATTGTACTTCATGTCAAAGAAGGTCAGTGCAGTCTACAAAATTATTTATTTATTATTTCGTTATAATTTATTCATAATTAAAATTACAAGGTATTGGCTTTGGATTTCTTCGCATAGCCTTCATCGTGAGTGGATCTCTCAATGGATATATGCTGGAAACCGATCCAGTTGTACCAACTCATGCGCCGGCCTTCGATGCTGAACTTGTTTGGGAAGCTGATAAAAGAAGATTTCGGAGGTAACATTTTATGTCATTGATAAACAATCTCTTCGCATGATATGTTTATACCCCGACTAGTCACTAGTTTTTAACTAACCCATCTCATTACACCATACATCCGTATTAACAAACGTATATACCCATCCCCATGAAATCTCATTACTTCTATATTTGAAAATATTTCAGTTTGCGGGTACAAAATGTACCAATCAAAGTTGAAGTGTACACGACCAGTACACAAGGGAGGAAAGATAAAATAGGCTATATTTTACTTAGCTTATTAGGAGCACAGCCGTGCCCATCAAACAAATTTGTGGATGTAAGTAAATAAAAATTTCCTATATTTATATATCACATAAGATGACATTATATTGATCTACCAATATTTTTATATAATTCCAGGTGAAGTACTCATGGCATAAATTATTGGGAATAAAATCTGAAGGCAAATGCTGTCATCCGCAATTACTAATGAGTCTTTCTATTGAAGATAGAGTCAGTACTCCAACACCAGTGAGTTACATTCACATTGGTTTCTTAGTATAAGTACAGTTTACCTTTATTTAATGTATGGATATGCATTTATGCATCTCCCCTGTTACTGGGGAAGTATATTCTGTCGAAATACCTGATAAAACCCAATGTTCCTCCTTGTCGTTTATTGCATAGGACACGGGAACACTTGCACAATCTTCTGTGATCCAGCCACTGAAGCTTGTCCACTCCGAGTTAAACATTGACGTTACTTCTTTACAACTATGCTCCAAAAACTTCATATCTTTTTATTTACAAAAACTAGAAATATAAAAACAATTTTCTTTTAATCCAAAAAGTATTTTATAGTAGAAAATATTGTATAAAACATTCTATAAATAGGGTCCAAACAAAGCTGCATTTAACTGGTTTAAATACTATTTGTAATTTAATCGAACGAGTTGCACATTGTGGAATTCCTGTGTAAAGTGGGCAGACAAAGGCTGATGAAGATGTCGACTAATTCAATATTGTAACCCATTCCAGCGCAATGAACTAAGGATGTTTCACAGTAATGAAGTGGCTTGTCCATTATCCCACACCCCCAACGGTGGGCAAGTCGGTGGACCTTTGTTAACATTAAGTAAGTAATAACCACTTACTTTAGTTGTACACCTTTATTTGTATATTTAATCAAATAGCTTCCCGGTGTAGACATTTTTTTAATCTAGCAATTTTACATATTTCTCAGTTCTCATATTTCTCACCTTTTCTAATTTCAGATGAGTATTTAAATGAAAGTAAGAAAGTGGTGTCGTCGCTGGACTTGCAGCCGCAACTGAAGTGTGAGGAGGGACTGATACAGATTGGTCTCGGAGACCAGTTGTATGTGCTCAGTTTTGTTATTGGCTCCGTCGAGAACTTGGACATGGTAACTATTGTGAAATACATCTATATGGTATGTAGTGTGCAGATCGCCAAGGCTGTCTGTCCTTTTATTAGACAAGGGGATGCCCTACCCGTCCCCGTGCCTCGGTGGAACCAAATCTGCCAATTGATTGGAGCTCGGTTCAAGCTCACCAATTGGTGTTCATAAATACACTTTTTTGACTTCACAATCTTTTTATTTTGCATTAGATGACATCTAACGAAATCTCTGGGCTTCGATTTTGCCTATGATATTAGGTTCCCCCCTAAAGTCTTTTCATAAAAGATGTGAAATTAAAATTATACAATTGGAGACTTGATCATTGGTATCTAGGTATGAATTAAAAAAGGTGACATAAAAAAAACGAATAATCCTTTTAATTTCAGCTGCTACCGAATGACATAAACAAAGAAGCTATAGACTGCTGCGTAACATATACAATATTTACTCACAGTATTATGACGGACAGGTGAGTTTCTGATTGAAGCAAATATAATTTGAAGCCCCAATAGCCTAATGGTTACGGGTTCTACCGACCTAGCGGCCGTGGGTTCGAATTCCGACTTGACTATTGTCGTGAACCATATCCTAACACAATTTTTTTCAAATCTATCTGGAATGGTTGCAAGAAATATTAGTTAATTAACCAAAATCTATTAATAATTATATTAAAAAAAAAATTAATAACGTAAATACGGTCCTGATCGTTTGTTGTTAGAGTGGGCGTGACATCTCTGAGTACAGGCAGTAGTGCGCAGTTCAACCAGCGCACGTCGCTGCGCCTGCGCACGCATCTCGCCGCGCTCGGTCGGTACTTCGCCGAGTGCCCGCATCTCGTCGTTAGAGTCTGTGTTAGTGATAGGGCTGTTGGTATGTTGAGATATTCTAAAAATATTTATTGCTTAAGAGATTAAATTAAATTTATTGTAAAATAATGTCAATTTTGTATTAAGTGTTCTGATCAACAATAAATAAGTGATTTTTTTTAAATTTCCTATAAATAAAATGACAAAAGTACCTACTGAAAATTATTGGCACGTCGAGCGATACAGTACTCTTGTATCTGATGTGCCAACTAAAATATTAAAATCGGTTGTAGGTATTTGCAGCTTGGACTTACGTAAGCTGATCCCCACTGAAGACGTGAAGCGGTTCATCTCGGAGTTCTGCAACAGCGAGGGTCGGCTGGCGGTGCACGAGCGGTGTTACCTACTGCGCTGTGATGACGTCGCGCTCAGTGTGCGACGACCTTATATGGACGTCGAAATTAGCCTTAAATATATCGCCAACAAGTCTACTGCACAGGTATAATAATTAAATTAAACTATTTTTTGATTGTTATAGAAATAGGACCGCATATTGTCGAAGGTTAGGGAAGGCCTATGTCCAACAGTCGGTAGATGCTGATGATGACGATGTTGTTAAAATCTGGTTAAATCTTCAAGCGCCAATAGCCTAATGGTTATGGATACAGACTACTAACGTAGCGGTTGTGGGTTCGAATGCCGCTATTCGATTATTATCTTGAACCCATAAACTAACAGAAGCTATGTCAAGCTTATCAGGAATAGTCACAAGAAATATTAGTATATTAAGAAAAATCTGCTAATATTTCAAAAGTGACAAAATAAAAAAGCTGGTATTGTTACAAAGAGGAAAGATGTGTAATATTGTGAGGAAGAAACTCGCGAACTTAAAAACTACTTAACAGAATATTGACATTTGTCTCTTTTCTGTCTGAGAGAATAAAAAGGACAGCAATATTTATTAATAACGCCATAGCAGTGTTATAGGGTTATGCCAACATTGAATCTGTCTTAAAAATATATTTACATTGCCATGTATAAATACATTTTTCCTATATTCCATTATTATCAAATTTTAATATATTTTCAGAAACCTAATATACTAACAGCGAGAAGTGTCACTCAGTTGGAGAGAGGTCGGACGGACTTAAATTATAATGACACTAAACTTGACTATAGAAGTGGCAGCTGCACTCAGATAGACCCGGACATCGGTGGTGTGGGGTACACTAACAAGTCCGCAGGGAACACGGCTAGGTGTGTTTTTTATTTTCTTATTAAAATTATTGAACACCTACAGTTAATTGGACTGTACTCTTTTTGCGCATTAATTATTATGCATTTTGTTTTTCAGCGAGTTCATTTTTCATGTTTTGTTTTTCCTTTAACACATGAGGTATTAGTATTGTGTATTATTTTTTTGACTTGATTGTGGTCTCAGAGGTTTTAGCAGGTCAAAATAATTTTGCCTTTTCCCCGGAATTCCGCCCAACTCCAACACCAAAAAAACATGACTTAAAGTGCGTTTACACTAGCTTTTCTTTTAGCTAGCTATAGCTAACTGATTTAACTGATTTATTATGGTGAATATATTTACCATTTAAGATATAAAACGGCTAGTGGAGAGAACATTTTACAAACGAGTGAAATAACGGAATTGTTAAGAAAGATGTGCGAGTCTCTCGCTCAGAGCCAGGAGAGGGCGCAGCAGCGGCCGTGTACCAGCGACGTGCAGGTCCAGTGCGGCCCGGACACAGACAACGAGGATATGAGACCAGAGAGAGAGGGAAGTAAGAATACAGAACAGGAGATTATTGACCATAAACAATATAATTGGTAAGATTTTTTTTTACTATCAACACTTTTTTCAGTCATACAACAAATATTTTTTAATTATATTATTTATAATTGAAGCGGTGACAAATGGTAAACAACTTTACGTAAATAATTGTATTAAGATAAAGGCGTCAGTTTTGCGAATATTTAGTTCATTCATTAGAGAAACAGAAAAAAAATCTAGACCGTAAAATAGAAGATGATGTTTATTAAAATTTAGCGACTTTTAAATGTGAACATTGGCTTTTGTAACCTGTTTTAAAGTTATTTTTCAATGATTTTTGTCGCATTTATTATATGTTACTGATTAATATATTTAATTCCGACACGAACAATAATTCCCCGACAAGCTTAGTAGCTGCAGCTGTCTCGACAAATGAGCGTATAAAAAGATTATTACGAAACAACAAGCACTTTACTAAGAGCTAAAATGTTTCAGGCTGTTTTTCAGCTTGGCTTCTATTTCTTTTGTTTTACTGTTCATTTCTTTCGCATTAACAAAGCTCTTTAAACAAAATGTTGTAAATGTTTTATATACTTTTAAAACAACGTATAAAATCAAATTGAGTTTTGGAAATGCAACGATTACAAACCGGTTTCCGAATTGATTTATTTTAAAGTGTACAAAGTTTTATTACCAAATAATTAGAGTAGTTATAAAAGTGTAGTTTCGTTTATTTATTTATTTGTACATAGTTATCTCGAATGTAGTCATAAAACATCACTTTCACGTCTTATAAAGTGTCAATGTAATTTGTCGTAACTTGTTTACCCTTGTATCTAAAAGTGCGTGGTCATGGCTTAATATTAATAACATAGAAAGATGACACGTTCAAAGTTTGAATGCTTCAAATATTTCAAGTTATACTCGAGCACTTTTTATGTTACTTTTGTTTATTTTTTTTTTCATTCACCAGTTAGGGACCAGGAGTGTGGGTGGTCCTTCCTCCAGGTGGACCGACGACTTGGTGTGGACGGCAGGAAGTGGTTGGATGCGGAAAGCGGAGGACCGCATACTGTGGAAGGCTTTGGGAAACGCCTATGTCTAACAGTGGGCAGACAAGGGCTAATGATGATGATGATGATTCACCAGTATGTTGATATATTTACGTGAAGGTTTTATTAGTTATGCCGACACCGATTTACACGTGAGTTAAGTCGTTTTTATAAACAGTATAATATTATATCAGTAAATTATGGTTGTTTCATATCTCACCCTTTAATATTTATTGTTATCAACGATGTGGTTAATTTGAAAACTTTTAATTGTAAAGTTTAGAGTACACATATGTACATTACAAACAAAGTAAAATATCGCCAAAATTTGTTGTTTGATCGATGTTTTTATATCGACACTAATTGAGACGAATCGATCCAGCGTGTGACATATTAAAATAAACTTCTGCTGTACTTAATCATACATAGTTAGAATTGTTTTAGAATATTAACAGTAGGACTATGGAAATTACGTCGATAAGAGCTTCATAGAGTGGCATTACGATCACTTCCTTCCTTTACGACACGTATAATGTTAGATTTGATAAAAAAAAATACATTAAAAAATTAAGCCGTAAAATTATAAATGAATTAAGAATATCCTTTGCTCCCTATATAATTTGTCTTGGGGAATTTGGATAGAAGTGCTCGTTATTCATTGTTATAACTTATAAAAGGGCTGATCTCTGAAAAGAAAAGTCCAAGGCGTGGAATCTCCGCTCCAAACAATCCCCTTTATTTCCATAAATTACCATACAGTGACATTTTAAGTAGATAATGGGTGAACGTATTCCCTCTTTATACTTAATTGAGGAGATGAAATAATTTAAAAATTGTAAAATAATGATCCGGTTTTATACTTTTTTTTTACTTTTTGTTATTGCGGCAGCTGGTTAATATTATTTATATAAAATACCTTGTTTGTATTATATTTGATATGACAGTCTGAATCAACCACCGCAGACACGGTTTTTATTTCATACATTACACTTTTTTGTGAACAAACCTGTACTCAAATCATTCTTATTAGTGAAAATGTATGTTTGTAAGCTGTCACAAATGTTAAGACTTAAGTTAATTTTTAAACTTTGGAATAACTGTCTTTTTAATCTTCTTCATGTGTTGAGAACTCATCATCATCAGCTTGTCCTTTTCTCTATCAGACATCATTTGTTAGTTCACTCCATTTTTACGCATAACCTATTAAATAAAATTATTATCAGTATAAATATTTAACTATAAACAAAACAATATCTTTTAAAGTCTAAACTAGTACTCAACATTCCATTATAATAGAATATGTTATAGTAGAATAGGTATACAAATCGAAATCCGCGCTACAAAAAGCCATGAATCTTGCAAAGTGTACGTACTCATAGTCAAAAGGTAAACTAGAGAAGGATTACGGAGATTAATTGCCCGTTACGTTCCGGTAGCAAACTATGCAGCGGAAAATAAACGCAAAAGGATTTTTATTGAGAGATCTAAATAAACTTTAGACTAAAGCGGATTCATCGCGAGCTAGAAGAAAATGTTGTTTGAAATCGTAAGGAATACTTTTTAATACGCCCGTGCTTGCAAATTAAAAAAATAAACCACGCCACTGAATTGATTATTAAACTTTTTTTTTTTCCTTTCCTCTTTGTCATTGTGGGCCCCGCGAGAGCATAAATATCATGTGACACCGCGACAATTGATTATTAAACTGTGTTAACCAATTTTAACATATTGACAATGCCAGAAGCATAAGGCGTCAACATTTCAATAATGTGTAACGCTTAAGGTAAAACCTTTGTCTTTAGAAAGAGGTAACAATATGTTTTATACAAGTGGTCCAACAGTGACAACGGCCAGTAGTGTTCAACGAGATTGAGTAAAAAGACCTTATTTATTTTTATAATAATAAAACGTCACCTGGACAGATACTAATTTAAAACAATAAAAAAACATTTGCGGCGCGCAGCCGCCTTGAATACGAAATGAATTGCCGCAAAAACTATTATTTATTCTGCCTCCGTAGCTAAAGACTTTCGACGCTTAATAACGGAGTTTTTAAACAACGCGAAATTTATTTCTTATTATTTCTTTTTTATATTTCGAACATTTCATGTTGTTGGATGCGGCAAACGGAGGACCGCATGCTGTGAAAGGCATTGGGAAAGGCCTATGTGTAAACAGTGGGAAGACAGGGGCTGATGATGATGATGATGATGATGAACATTTCATGTTTTAGTACATTGCTTTTTGATTAAAGTGTTAAAAATTTTATTAGATGAGATTTACGAGATTACGGGTCATTGATTTTACTGTTTGAACAATGTCGTAATGGAAATTAAAATAATAAACAAGTGAGTATCTATTTGTACAAGGTTGAGTTATTCTTGTTAGGTATTCTAAAGTAAAACACTACATAGGAATGTTAATCAGATGGAGATAGGAAGTCAAAATATTTATTTTTTTATTTACGTGTTAATTTATGCTTTAACAAGTCTTTATTCTTTGCGTTGTAATGATATGCCAAAATTAATCTTAGAATTAATTTTAAATGTATTTACAAAGGGTTTATTCAGTTGAAGCAATCTGGTAAAGCAAACTGATTGCTTATTGTTTGCTTAGGTTCACCTCAACTGTTTAATAACTTTATTATAATGTAAAGTACTTCAAATTATTTAGAATTAATGAATTTATTCTCAAGAAAACGAAGGTATTATAATGACAGGTAAAAGCTGTATTAACTGATATAGATATAATACTTTAAAAAAATAATTTCAATTTTTTTTTACGAAATTTTGTCATCGCAATTTTTTTTAACATTACGACTTAAATAGATGATGAAAAAGTATTTAATAAAATACGTTTTAGATGTTAAAGAAAAAAATCTCGAATAACATTTTTTTTGTAGATACAAATGCAACGAAAGTAAAACAGTATATTCAATTTATTTTTATTTTGTTTTTCATTTACCCCTAAGTAGTTATGTTGTCACTTATAACTTAATACATTTTACCTGCAACAAATATTTACTTTGTCTCAAGAAAAAATAGAGATATAGATAAATATAGATAAAGAAAATATATATATGTATACGACATGGAGTTTTATTTTTAAATTCCATCATGTCGAAATTGTAAAGTAAACCACGAACAAGGTATAACCCTCGGAGAATAAATTGGCTGTTCATCGCCGTGAGGGATAAAACAAAAATACCTTATGAAGACCTAATTCAAACCGCTTTACCGTCTCGCCTTACAAACGTGGCAAATTATCGTTGTTCATTTTTACATTCGCGGCGTATTGAAAATACTAGTATCTTATACAAGAATATTTTGAAAATATCAATTTATTTTGATAACAAACGATTTAAAAGGATTTTTTTTTATAATTTGAACGTACCTTCCCGCTGTTGATAAATCTAGGTGCGTTAGTACGTTTTATCTCTAAAGACGGCGGCGAGGAAGCGAGCGGTTAAACGACAACCGCCACCCATAAATATCCCCAACAACGCGATGCCAGCTCTTCTCTAAAGACAAAAGGATCACCATTTTATACATTAATGGCACATTTCTCTTTCTCTCCGCTGTATTCGCATACTTACTGACATCTTTTCACTGATTTCAACTTCACTAAAGCTTAATCTTCTTCGCACCGGTTAAAAACCATCATCATTATCATCATCAGCATCTGTCTGCCTACTGCTGGACATATGTCTTCCCCAATGCCTACCATAGTAGGCGGTAAACATAGATCGGATTAAAAATCGATTATTTTTAATTAATAAAAATCGATAGTTATCTATTTAATAAAAAACGATTTCTGAATAAACACGTTAATCTACTTATTACATCAAGTATCTGAACTTAGTAGGTATAAATTAAGTACAACTAATTATGTTTTGTTCCCAGCAGCATACGCATGTTCTTTGTCTCTAAAATCGTTCCCAGTTGTTCAATAATTTCCAATTTAATATTACCGTGAGAGCAAAGCGTATTTTAGTCATTGTATAACATGAGGCACTAGGTAGATTCGCTTACACGAACAATAGCGTCAATGTGAATCGGGCACGAAGTGTAAGGAATTATCGTAAACGCGTACGGCGTTATGAACAACGCCTATAATGTTTGCCTTTGTTATTGAAATTTTCTTTATTACTTATTTGTATTATCTATATACCCATACTAACGTAGTTAACAGGACTAAATAGAAAGGTAATCATTATTTCATACGTATCCAATCTATAAATAACGAATAATATTTTTTTTCTTAGTAAATAAAATACTTTCTAAAGAATCTTTGAAGCGCTAATAGCCTAATGGTTAAGGATACATACTACCGATTCAGTGGTCGTGGGTTCGGATCCCACCATTCGACTATTGTAGTGAACCATATTCTAACACAAGCTTTTTAAAGCTTACCAGGAATGGTTACGAGAAAAATTAGTAAATTAACAAAAGTCTACTAATATTTTATTATACTACTTTTAAAACGGCCGATTTACACGTGAGTTATGCCGTTTTATAAATAGAATATTGAAATGTCTCACGAAAGTTTTAATAGTTTAATATTTTATAAAAAAAAATCTTCAAAATTGCAAAATATTACATTTTTTTTAAATGTTTCCTAATTGCGTCCTAAGTCTATCATATGATTTACTCAACAATAGCGCCTAATTATTAAGCCAGCGAAGCACCTTAGTTTTAACAGCACATGCAGACTGTTCTGAACAAATGTACAGTTTAAGTAACCGATACAATGTTGGCTGTACACTTACGTTTTAATTAAATAGACCTACGGTTCAGGTAAAACTGTAGACATAACTGTTTTTTCAAAAGACAAGGGATCAAACGATCTACTGGAACACAAAGGTGGGCGTCGACGCCCATGGACATCCACACTAGAAGAGCAGATGCGTTTCCGGCCTTTGAGAAAGAGATTCGCTCGCTTCTTGAAGCACCCTAAGTCGTGTGTAGACTGACGTATGTAATCGGTTTTATTTCTTATATTTCACGAGTTGTAAACCGTTATATATGGCTGTAAGGAGAATTAGATTTTAATTAACATGATAGTTAATTGAAATCCGTACCCAGCTGAAACATGTCTCAGATTAATCAAACAGTAATGTGACTGAATTTCGCATCGACGTTATTTACTATTCACTTCCCTGATACCTGTTTCATTAGACATACGAGCGAGTTTGTTTAACCAATCGAATAGATAGGTGTTTGTCAAAACCGACCTTAATATTAAAACGTCTATTAGAACCATAATTTTTTTTTTATCAAACGACTGACGTATTTTTATAGCTTAGAATAATATAGACTTGATTTCTAATGTACTATTAATCTTCGTTATATTATTCCAGTAAACATATCCGTCAGTGTATAATTCGAAAACCACTAACGTTGCATCACACAGTAAATTCAGCTAAGTATTTAGGAACTAAGTTGCTTAAAGGCTTAATGAATGGCGTCGGTTTCAATTCATTATGATACCAACAGTGAATACGCGTTACATTTGTGTAGTTTAAATTAAACTTTAATCTTCGTTTGATAGAATGAATTGTAACATTTTTTTTTCATATTATCACATAGTTCAATAGATTACTTCTTTGTTTAATAAGTATTATGTATCAAAGACTTTTCCATACTAATAGGATAGGTTAACTAGGTTAATTAAAAACATAGTCTTCTTGTTACGTATTGCTCATTCAATTTTATGAACAGCTAGCTGTAACGTCCGGGAGGAATAAGATAAAAAAAAACTGAATTAGTTGCCAATGTGTTCTGCCAGACTGTGTCCTATATATATACCGAATTTCATGGTGATTCGTTGAGCAGTTTTGGAGATATGCGGTTATAAACATTTATCCATCCATCCAAACTATCGTATGTATTATATTATTGAATTAACAATATATAGTCGTTTCAATCAGGTGCAATATAAAGACGTATATTTATGTGAACTAAAAGTCAAATAGTATTCGCTGCAAGCTACCATTACGGGATTAAATCGAAAAAGTTAAAACGCAATCAACGTAAATGAAATCACGAAAAACGGTCTACCGGCTCCCCGGCTCCAATAAACTTGGAATCGATTCAATATTGAATTGTTGACAAAACAATTCACGTTAGCTTAACGTCATTAACGTATGTAATATTTGTAGTTCATCTTTATTTAAGTTCTCTTAACATAATTACTCCACTTAGATTATACCAGCAGGAAAGCAGAAAGACATCGTGGACAACCAAAAGTTATTATTTAATACAGACAAGCAAGGCTACACTTTAACTAATAGTGTGCTATTGGGACAAAAAAAAGTAAAAATCGAAATGAATGTTTCATGACTAAATCCGAGATCACCTATATGTTGAAATATATCTAGTGTTAATATATCCCATCGATTGATATAGTATAAATTAATAACCGTATTTAAATCTATTTATAAAATTCATTTTAACATAGACAGTGCATTCGTATAAAATGAAATCTGAATTTAATATGATGCCATATTGTGGGCTGCAAACTCATTGACATTATAAATAATCACAATTATAAAAACAGAAAATCTATTTCAAAACTAAATGCTTTCAGTCAAACAGATAATACCCTAGCGAACATATCCAGCCATGACATGGGGGAGTAAATATTTTTAGAATAAACATTTCGCAATTCGATGCGAGCCTGCGTGGGCGGGAGATGTGTTGACGCCCGTGTAAATTATATAAATGATGGAAACAGCAACATGTCTCGTGATAAATGATAAATTTAGATTAATAACTTTGTATACAAAAGAAACATTGCTTACCTTTACAAGTATTGTACAACGGGTTGACAGCTACAGTTCATTTTATATGAAATGAGTAACTATGGTAAATAAATGACTGATAGATAGAATAGAAAGATATTTTAAATGATATCTGTCTAATAAGTCTAATAATTATATGGTTGAAATTATACTTATAGATTGAAAATATCATTTATTGACGTTTCAATGTTACCTTAATAACACAGACATGTCTATTTTAATAACTATGTGATTATAGCCTTGTATAGCTAAATTTGTTCTTGTAGTTTTATTATAATTTCACGTACCCATTCCTCTATAATAAATTATTGTAACAGTGGCACAACTTTTACACTCGCTTTCTTTTTGTTAAGGCTATGTTTCCAAATAAAAATTAATATATGCCATTGTCATGATTTATGCGAAGTAATATTTAAAAAAATATATATACAACCATTACACATTGTCATATTCTCCATTCGTGAATTCGAAATTTTTCCATTGTAATTTATACTACGAAGGAGCTTTGCTGATGCGACAAATTATTCCTTTCACGTCGTTTTTCTTTTGTTTTAGATCGATAAGATTCTTTATTCGTTCAAGTCCTTAAAAAAAACTCGTATGTTTTAGAAATGACAGTCAATTATAAACTTGTTATCCTTGCGATCATTCTACAAGGCGTATTGAGTCTAGGAATATTCATATAACGCTTCTTTCTGCTATTTTAGAAATAAAAAAAAACTAGTATTTTTTAAAGTAGTAGTTTTTTAAATGTCTCTTGTCAAAATCGTACAAATTTAGTAAACTTATTCGTAGATTATTGCGCTTAGATTTGCAGGAGTTAAGTTGAAAATGCAGCAGCGATTTCTATAACTTTAAAACAACTCGGTCGGTCATAAAGTGTCGGCTGTCTGCTGAGTCAGGGCAATTAGCGTCGGCCGCGGCCGAAGTCAACGTGGCACGTGTTAATGTAATCTACAAGACGCAACTTGTTGCTGCGCGGATAAATTAACTTTGTTCGAGTTATTTTGAGTGCTATTTTAAATGGCAATATGCCGGGCATTTGATTGACTGATATACCGAAGAATACGACTGAAACATTGAAGTGGTAGATTCCAAAAAAACGTTCGAAATAAGTGGTTTTAAGTTATTACCTTCTATGATAAATAATAATCAAAACAAAAGAAGGTTAAGGTCTTTAAGTAATAAAATCTTTAGAACCGTTTAGAAGCTTTCACCAAACATTTATCAAATCAACGAAATAACTAACATAGTAAGTATTCTTGAATAGTGTCGTTAGACAAAGAATGAAACTAACTACATTAACTTAACCTTGTAAACAGAGACTTCGAGATTTAGAGGATCACGGTCCGCAGGGGCCAGTACATATTAAATTAATTAATATATTGTGATTTGTTCACAAAGATACATTTATCTCCTTTAAAATATAGTGAAACATAATATTGCTGGAGAATACGCTAGTAGTTCTTTTCGCTACAAAAGTATATATATTCAGTAGTATAGATGTAAAGTTATTTCGAAAGGTAGTACATAAATATGACGGTTCTTTCACGTTTACAATATTGACCCTTGTCACAATTCAACCAGCACCCAACAGTACGATAACTATAAGAGTTGCAAAATCCCTATTGTTAGAATATTTCGGTAGCGTGATGTTCAAACACTTATAAAAAGATATTTTTCTTGAAAATGAAATAACAGTTGTTTATTAACGTTCTGGATATAATTTGTTATTTAATTTCACGAGAGATGCTGTACGTAATAAGTAGTTAACACGTTCGCTGCGGCATCAAATTCTGCGTAATTTCCGTCCATCCGGTACGAGGTGTTATCGACCCGCCCCGTGACTAGACGTTAGTGCGACTTGCGGTCCATGAGACATCACCTCCTATAATAAATTTATGCCCTTCACATCACAGACAAGGGTACCTTTTTCCTCGTCGTACCTCAAGGAAGTTGCATTAGGGATGATTTAGACCTCGTTTCGCAGCGAACGTGTTAATTTTCTAATATCAATATAATAATTGTTATGGCAGTATCAATAGTGTGGCCGCACCTACAAGACTAAGTCCGGATTTGCAAGTCACCTCGGGTCCAACTCTCAGAGATGACAAAGTCCGCCATTGACGGATACGACATGAAGGAAACCGTAATTATTTTCATCATAACAATATCCAGATCTTTGATTACTTAAAATAATTTAATTTTATGCTATAAATTATATTCACTTATCCGTTTCACAGAATCAAGCTATATTTGACAAGATATATAATTTCATATCCTAATTGCTTTTGTGACAATATCGTTGGAACCGAAACTCAATTACAGATCACAAAGGATCAGAAGCCGAAACCAGAGGTGACGGAGGAGCAACAATTTAATTAAGGTGATTCTATTTCGTGGTCTATATATATTGTGGACTCATGACAACACAATAAAATCAATTCACAATTTTAATATGATCTCCAAACGACATCTTAACAGAAGACAATATGTATGTGACGCCTGTATTACGATAGATTTTTAAAACTTTCTTTGATTTATTTATTTAGGTTAGCCAACAAAATATGTTCAACCACTTTTACATAGATATCGACTCTAAACTTTTATCTTTTACCTTACCATTAGAAATCATATTTATATATCGACTATATTTTTATATGAATTTCAATATAAACTTTTTGTATACGAGACCAAGTTTTAAACTGTTAGTTGACTATTTTACATTTATTGATTGTACGTTCCTAGCTAAGTAACTGTAACGAAAGAATATATCTATCATTGTAAAATATTATCTATTACTTATACTCATAAGATTTAAATTCGCACTTTCGCTTACACGATATATAAATACAGATGTAGGATAAAGTAAACCTTTGATAAGTCAGCGGGATTAGGCGAGAATCGTTGCGTAGAACACTTACCGTAAGCCATTACCTGCGACTGAATTCGAGATAAGAAGTCTGATGTTACATATTGTGTGAGATAACATTAAAGAGAATACAGATTTGTTGGAATGTAATGAGTAACGATATTTATTATTAATGTTACACTAAGCTGAAATAAGGAGAAAACGCTTTATTTTCTTCTTTTTATTGCAAAATGTTAGATTTTTGTTAAATTAGTTATAATGGCATAATCAATATCATTCCAACTGAGCTCTATGCTTGTGCTAGATTTGCAAACGCTCAACTGCGTAATCGGAAAACCGTACGCTTGACCAGACTATTGTCGCTTTAAAATATTTATTAAAAGTTCTTTTAATTTAAGTCCAAAAGCTAATAAATGTAACAACCTACTTTATTGTGACAATTTTTATTTAAAAACTTCAAAAATTACCCTTGAAACAACGTCCAATTTATCATTTTTGCTTAACTTTTTTTTTGCAAATGTATTAAATATGGTGTAATAACAAATTTACGTCTCGATAAAAGGTACAAAAAGTATATAGAATATTTATGTTTACATTTAAAACATTATTGATTTTCATAAAATTTTACGTTATGTCATTTTAGGTTAAATTAAAGTCTAACCGGAAATTGAACTGGCGCTTATATCATTTTGAGCGCATATTCGGCGGTAACTCAATACTCGAGATGCGGTCAGCCGTCTATTTGGATATAATAAACTTACAATATTGCAAATAGAATATCCATTTGAACACAAGATATTATCATTGTATGTATAATTTGGTAAACCACGTACACGCTGCACGTTTGAAAATTATCGAAGTTTTTTTTAACCTTCTTCTAAGGATGAAAATAAAATATTAACCGTCTCCAACTTTTTAAAACGTGTGGCACCTTGACAGAGGAAATGATAAGCCTTCGAATAAAAATAAGGCAAGGTATACAATTATACTTTTCATTTAATATTCATCTACAGTACAAGCTGACATCACCCCGGCCGCAGGACGAGGGGCTAAATTTAAATTGCTTTTCCTTGTAAAATTAAAACATCATTCGATCGCGGCGTTTCAATAATTCATGAATGATTTGCGGGCGTAACACTTACGCAATTTGTAAAAAAAACCGTATAAAACAGAAGTATTGTAATGATATTTCTTCATCAGCTATTTCCCTACTAAGGGGCTCGGAGCCTATCCTATATTAGGAGTAACCTATGTATAAAAAAATGTCTACAACAGTCTACAGTAACTAAATATCTTCACAACATCCCAAATGTATTTGCCAGCGTCTTCGTCATGAAACTAATTAAGAGTTTTATTGTTCAAAGGGGGAGCTAAGATTGCGCTGTGCGTATTTGTTTAAGCTTTTGACTATAGCAAACATTCCTCAAAACACGAACAACACAAAACAAAACTCAAACGAAATAAGCTCAGGGCCTTAGAGGAGTTCAAATTCTATTTGCATTATTCCAATGACGCTTTGTATAATTTAGTACAAAAGAAAACTCGAACCAGTTATGAAGAAAGTTCCAATTGGATTCTGAACATTTTCCCTTGCGATTTTTCAATTGCAAATTTACTCTCTGTAACGAATACCTCACGAATTCTTGAGGAAAATACCAAATTATTACTTCGAGTTCGTATATTAGGTAGATAAAGAATGTGTTTTGGGTAATATACTGCCCTGATATAAACTTAATAAAGTTGGGATATAAAATTCGAATTTAGAACAATGAGAGAACATTAGATAATATTTAAAAAAAAGATGTAATACATTGCTAAGGTGAAACGTAGGCGTATACGTAATCCACTTAATTCAATTAAAGAGACTTGATAAATCATGAGTTTGGTAATCCAATAAAACCACCGCGACTGCTGTTCATTAATACTTCTCTGAGGCCTTTTGTAAAATTTAACGAATGTTAATTCGAAACAGGACGAACGTGCGAGATGAAACTCTACCGCAACCAACTCGACAGCGAAAAGGATTTTACGAATAAGCAGTATACGCGGGAATAAATAAAATTGTTTTCCACCCGTGAGAGTTTACGCGAGAGCGCTGGGGACCGCCATGCCGTCCATTTCTATATGCTTTAGACAAAACTAGTGAAAAACATCGCTTTGTACGCTCACAGATTGCATTTTTATATAGTAATAATTTAAAAATATAACACTGAAGTATAGATATTTCAAATACATATTTACGGTGAGTTTTCATAGCCAAAACACTTACAAAAAGATACGAATATTACTATCACAGTTTTTTTTCGGAAAGAATTACCTTACAACTTTTTTCTTTTATTTTTTCAAAGGAACTTTGGTTGAACTTCCATCAACATTTTTACATCTGAAATGTTACTGCACAATTAAATGGTTGATTTAATTTTGTTTCATAATCATCTTAACAATGGTATAACTTTGGTGTATTGAGTTATTAATCAGTGATAATTAACCTTGTTATTGCGCAAGTAGGCGCATTAGTTAATCCTATTATTCTATTGTTGTCACACATTGGAGGCTTTGTGTGCGGCTGAGGTTTCATCTTAATGTCAAAAGATTATTTCGTCAATAATGTAAGATTTATTTCTATTTGTAGATCAATTTAGTTTACGGAAAATATTATAGGTTACAAATAAAATATACACATATGTAGAATAAAAATACACACAGCTATATACTTATATATAAAGCGTTGGTATACATTAAACAAAAAGGATATGAAAGTCGACATGTTTATAAGAGCTGCAGGCTTTTTAAAGTGAACACTTTACTCATAAGTGTTTCTTTTGCGGAATATTTAAACACAGCTTTGTTTCCATTTGAAATAGGAAAAGCTTTATGCATCTTTAAAACAAAAAAAAGGGCATTAGAGTTGAAACAAAATGTTAATTCAATTTTATCAATATTTACAAAGAATCTTTTTAAAAAATGTTACGCTAAGTGTACACTGATTAGTAATACAAAAGAAAACATTTGTAATGTTATAAAATTACGTCTATACTACTTATAAAACGGCTTAACTCACGTGTAACTCGGTGTCAGTACCGACTAGTGAGCGACGGGCCGCGAACGCGCGATAGTACCGT
>JAODUI010000013.1:1653002-1671643 GCA_027563995.1 Papilio gigon
GAGAGGAAAGGAAAACAATAAAAAGACAAAAATTATACAGAATATAGGCAAACAAACAGAAAGTGGACACACGTGTAAGCAATAAAAAGAAAAGAAATAAATAAACACAGGAGTTGCAATGCTGAATGGATAAGGCCCTTACTCAGCCTACATATATATATATATATACATATATATATATACATATATATTAACAAGGTCATTTTGGACTGTGTATTTCAGATATAGTGAAGCAAGCTGTACCTGCAGCGGAGAGGGAAGCTATCATGCAGAAGTTCATCGAGGAGCTGGAAGACTGGAAGGAGAGGCAGCAAGAGTTGTATAAATGTCAGGTAATTAGCAATTTTAAATAACCTATATGTTAAAAATACTTGCATGTTGTATGTAGAATTTTATTGTGTTATGTTTGTTTTAAATCAGCATAAAGTGAGACCGTTGTGTCATTGTGTCCTAATTCTAATATATAAATATATATACACAGAACATATTATTCATACTAATTTTATTATATCATTATTAATAAAAAAGTTTGTTGTCGGAGGCCAAGACAGGCTTCGGGTCGCTGCGCCACTCTTGTTAGTTATTATTAATAAAAATAATATTAGTAAAATAATGTTATAATAATAATAAATAATATTTACTGTTACTTGTAACCATTCTAGATTTAAGCTTGTGTTAGGATATGGTTCACAATATTCCTTTAGGTTTCGAACCCACAATCTTTTCGTAACCTTAACTAATAAGCTATTGGTGCTTCCTACGCTAGTTACGTCGCAAAGAAGAGTACCATCTCGAGCTGTTGTCTCGGGAGTGGGAGAGGAGGCGCGAGGAGTTGGAGGAGAAGCTGCGTGCAGGTGTTGAGCGGTGCCGCGCTCTCGCTGCCGACCTCAGCCGCGCCACTGAAGACTTCAGGCTGAGGGGATACAGGAACACGGAACGGGAGAGGAAGGTGACGAGTGATTATTGAAATGTTCTGTTACACTCAGAGTCATAAAATAGACCCTCACATTGACAAAAATTACGTATTTTAAGAGAATTAGAATATTAATGGAGTATTTAGTAGTAATTATTATATTGTGTAAGGTACAGATGTAGTGAGGAAAGATTTTCCTTCGTACTTTTGCAAAAAGTTGGTATTTATCGTGCTCTCTCAAATAGCTTCAGTACCCATCTTAGAGAATGACATTATTGATTCTGACATTTAACAATAAACAATAAAGTTCCATATTAATGGATATCAAAATGTCACTCATTTAATACGATCACTGATTGACAGTTCGGGTGTCATCGTATTAGGATAGAGAGTCGAGTTTTTCCGAAGGAAAATGTTTTCTCAGTACATCTGTATTTTCACTAAAGAAGTTCAAGTAACAAATTAAAAAATGTGTGGTAGTTTGATTATTTTTACGAACATTTAATAAGATAAAAACACTACAGATTTAAACGAACAAAGTTAATTAACTTTTCAATAATGTATTGACAGTTACTTGAAGCTAAGAAAGCATTAGAAGCGCATTATACCAATTTTTGAAATACTATTCGATGTTAATAATACAAATATCTTAAATTAGTAGCGGTTTTAGATTCCTAATATAACAGTACAAAAGTTACTTATGATTTAGTAAAAATAACGTGGTATATATTAGATTGGTATATTAAAAAATTAAATAACATACGATGGCAATTTGAAGGGGGCGCAAAGTTTCTCGATTAAGGTACGCGGCGCACCAAATTGCGTTATTAATCATTCTGCGGCGACGTGTGTGTGACGTGTGTGGCGTGTGGCGTGTCAGTGTGTGCGCGCCGAGCCGCCTCGAGCCAGATGTAATTGCTCGCAACTTGTATACCGTGTGCAGCAAAGATTTATGTACACACACATTCTATCTTAATATTACTTCATTATTAATTTTACTGAAACTTCAATCAAATTGAGAAATATGTTTCTTCTTAAGCGATTATTAACTACGCAAATATAGATCGACTAAATTTTCTGATCCGGTGAGCATAAATCAAATTTTATCATATAATTACCTTAGGGTTTCATTTTAAAAGATTATTTGCAGTTTCTGTTAACAAATCTTCTATATTTAAGTATTGAGACGTCGCTGAAATGATCATGTCACTATAGAAATGTCTACAATAACTAGATCTATGTAACTAGTTAGTTGCTATGCATTTTTTTACATCATTACTGCAAAACGTTATACAACGGTATATAAATGATAATATATTGCACAAAACAGTGCAATCAAAAAAATAGATATGGATGCCATTATTTTATCTGCGAATAATCGTAGTGTCAAGGCTACGACAACGGGAATTCGCAATTAATTCTGTGCTGAAACTCTGCAGCGCCCTCTAGCGACGGCATTTGCATATTTTGCATTTGTCTTGATTACGCCATCTGTAAATTGTGATGAAAACTCGCGGCGTCCGTAGGGCGAGTGTACGTGCACCGCAAAATATTTTATACGCTTGTTTTTTTTTTATTTATTCAACAGTTTATGATGTGAATACAAATATACTTTTTTTATTAATTATTGTTTGCATTAAAAAGTAAAATGAAACTCTGAACTGTACCACACGTCTCTATCAGCCGTCACAACTGATCACTCGATTGTCACGCATATCCTCTTTCACACAATCTACCCTCACTTTCGCTCTTCCGCTATCTTTATAACCATCAACGTACCATCTGACTTTCTTGTTTATCTGATCATCTCTCTGAATATATATTGAGGTCACCTTTTTCTTCTCAATTTATCCCTCATTAAGGTTTCTTATAAACTATTTATGACAATGCAATTCTATTTTAAATGTACGTGTATCCAATTTATGTTACTCTATAAATCATTTAATGAAATCCCACGCGCAGTATCTTACATAGAGCAGTCGTATTCGTAATTTCATTCCACAATGTAGCTCGAGTCTCTTGCAGTACTGTTGTTTTCTGTAATTGAATCCAAACAATCCAATGTTCCTTCATTCTATATACCTACTTAAAATAGCTACATTTTGGTTTGTTTTTTTTTAAGTCCGACGAAAAGCTGTAAAACTGTGATTTATTTTAAAGCAAAACGCAATAACTTCTGTGATTTTGTAGCACCTTTTTTGTCATAATAGATAACATCTTTTTTATATAGTGGTCTAGTTATTGTATAGATAAGGTACAAAAATATTTATTTCATGCCAGTGAGAAATAATAAGTCAATAATCACTTCTGTTAACACGCAATTAGTTAACTTATATGAATATTTATTCCGGTCAACTAAATCACAAAAACATGTGCATTTCTTGAATGTTATTCAAATGAACCGAAAGTTATGTACTAACTTAAACATTCGTAATGACTTGAGCTCTCGAGCAAACTCAAAGTTTGAAAGAAACCCTTTCATTACATTTAATATTTCCAAATGCTTAAATTCAACAAACTTGTTTTGACTTTCTCGACTAACGAGTTTCGAAACTGTCCCATTTATTTTCTTGTGAAATGTAAAAAAAAAACCATTTTATGTAACTTCTAAGAAGCTAGAAAAATAATTCGACGAGGGCTGCGATGTACGGAAGAGTATGTACCGTGTTCACATCACACTGAACGCATTCGGAGAAGACCAAAAAGGTGATGATATTAAATAGCATTTTCAACCAATAAAATATCGTCATTTCTTGTACAGAAACTATTAACGAAGCACTTATATTTTGTACTACAAGTTGTACATAATAAAGATCAATATATAATCAGCGTAATAAATAAATGGACGGTGGTATTGTGTGGTATAATTTATATAACAATGTGCATGTACATGTTGCCCTGGACGACAGTTTAATAACTGTGGTTTTAAAATACGAATGTCAGCAATTTAATTTTAATTGATATTCGACCTTTGTGATGACATGTGAAATATTGATTAGCGGTTGTTAGCGACCTCGTCGGCGTAGAATTAAAACAATAACATGGGTTACTTTAGTTTTCATAGTTTCGGAGATTACCCGGAATAAGCATAGAATTACGGTCGGTCAGAGAATAAAGGTGGACTTACGGTCGGTCAGCCAGATGAAATATTTTTATTGATAACATACAGACACTTCAATTTTGTTAATTGCTTAGATAAATTATGAAAATTTAAATCGCCAATAGCCTAATGATTATTGGTACGGACTACCGATCTAGCGGTCGCTGGTTCGAATCCCACCATTCGTCTATTGCCGTGAACCATGTACCTTGAACCATGTGTAGATAAACAAAAATCTACTAATATTTTACAAAAAAAATGACTAAACTGCACTACAGTTTGTATTTCCGTTTCTAAAAATAAAAATAAAAGATAAAGTTTCTCTATTAAGCTATTATTTGGAAGGTCAAACTAAAAGAAACCATTAAAACGTCTTTATTAGCCAATAAATAGTTTATGTGACAATAAAATGATGGAATGAATATGAAACCTTAACCTCCTTGCAGGCTTAAAGAACACCGTCGTAAATCGCTGTCACAATAACAATATCCTCGAACAAGATTCACGCAACGATAGAG
The DNA here is from genome assembly GCA_027563995.1 of Papilio gigon. Taxonomy (NCBI): domain Eukaryota; kingdom Metazoa; phylum Arthropoda; class Insecta; order Lepidoptera; family Papilionidae; genus Papilio; species Papilio gigon. The sequence continues at coordinate 1,657,534 of JAODUI010000013.1, forward strand.
CAATATTAGCCTACGTCAATCGGCGCACTCATCTGTTGTCGTGGCGTTTCGCACAAATACCAACCATCTACATGCTAATGTCAAAGTAAGGGGGACAATAAAGTAGAATTATTGCTCTAAGTATCGGTTCCGATTGTTATTTGATTGTCCTATGCTATATTAAAGTGGTTTAATAACCAACAATGTTACATAATCTGGCGGATTACGATCATTTCATTCACTAAAACCTTTTTTATTAAGAATATGTTTTTAATTTCAATTACTCGAAAAAAATGATAAAGGTAGTCTGAAGTTCGTTTAGAGCTATTTCAGTTTTTCATAATAGAAACATTCCGATTCAATTAAAAGGTCGGCAGCTAAGAGTTTTTTAACGTCGTGAACAGAGGTCAGGGCCGCGGCGACCCCGGCGGGCCGAGGGTTAAGTAAATATAGGGCGGTATAGACTCGACTATAATTTGTGTCCGCTCCTAAACTAACATGGCATTAAGACTTCTGTGTGGGTTGAATTAAAAACATTTGCAAGTTATTAGGAAATTTCGAGGGCAAAAAAATGTTTTTACTTGGTTAAATTTACGAAAAAAATCTATTTGAATACTGACTTGGATCAACAGTTGTAGAGTAGGTATCTAACATCAGCTGAAACGCAAACGACCCGTTTATCCGGTGCAATACCGTGATCGTACATGAGAATTGTGTCATGTGAAAGAAATTTAGCGTTTCGACTGACAAGTATGCGTGCGGCTCAAACCTTAGCCTTCTTGCTTATCCTTTCTGCCTTTTTTTATAAGAAAAGGATAGCAAGGAAAGTTGATTTGGCATGGAAGGGGATGCAAAGCTGAAGGAAATATCCCCTTTGTGCGTGCTATGTTGAAAAAGTAATCAGTTTTTTTTTACTTCTACTTTCTATAATATAATTCACCATATAGGGCACGACTCATTTCTTAAATTTACGGACAATAAACGAAACCCGTATACTTTTCATTGTCATTCATTTTGACCACAAAATACCGTCGTTGACCTACTTGAACTGTGTCCAATGCATAAATAACGTATAAGTCTCGCCACGACAAATGAACGCTGGAAGAAAGTGAAATGTTTGCGCATCGGTACACTCATACACGGTAGTAATAAGCTTAGCTAATATTGGTTAATAGTTCATTTATTGGAAAAACATAGATATTAAATAGAATACCGTCATCATCATCAGCCCTTGTTTGCCCACTGCTGGACGTAGAATATCATTATATAAGAATAAAAATAATGTTTGAATAATTATGCAGTTAATATTTTAATTAAGTAAAAAACATAATACAGTAAAATTAAAGTAATGAAACAACTTTCATTAAGTCGTCGTGTGTGTTGTCGCGACCAATAACTTTGTGCGCGATTGTATTTTGCGCCAGCAACGCGTTTTTTTGAAAGCAAAGGTGAACCCACGAGTAAATAGCGAAGCTGCAAGCTGGCGGTGCGTCACTCGTCCGCCGCGCGCCCTTCCTCATACCACTGAATAGACCTATAAATCTCCTACTGCGGAGCTTTCCGTCAGCGTTCTTTTTATGTGGCGAGAGTTGTAACAACGTCTATTCATCATAAATCAAGTAAACACTTGTATAAATATGTGTCCATTAAGTCCGAAGTTTGTTATGAGATTACATCGACCATTTCGGGAATAATTGGACTATAACTTTGCCTTACACTAACAATACAAATAAATACTAACCATAACGATTGCCTAACTAGTTGTTTAGTAAATATAACAGTCAGTTTACACTGACGAAGCTCACGTACAAAACGTTATCATATCATGCTCTCGTGTGTCGCCAGTGAAAACACAAATTAAAATGTAAAATTTGTAGTTTTCTTTGTTCGTAACTCGTAACCTAAAAAATCTATTCTATCATCATCAGCCCTTGTCTGCCCACTGTTAGACATAGGCCTTTCGCAATGCCTTCCACAGTATGCGGTCCTCCGCTTTCCGCATCCAACGACATTATTAAACAACAACGACTATTCTATCATTAATAAAAATTATATCTCCATTACAATTACATTAGTCTTGATTAACAGTACATAAAAAAATGGTAGAAGTCGAAAAAAATATTAATGCGTTGTATCCCTAAGGAAAGGAAACCGTACCCATGTATAAAAAGTCGAATAGTAAGTAACTTCTACATATCGATATTCCGATAACAAAACAATTCTAGTTTAGTTCAGAACCGAATCCAGGGTTTTTGATTTAGCATACATATAATGTAGGCATTGTTGTGAAGTCTATTTGAATATAAATAAGCTTTGTTGTGCGGAAGGTCGGCACAGCGCAGCTAACAACCGCACTCGTTTCGAGTCACACATTAATATACAAACCTTGATATAGTTACCTTGACCTTTTGTTTGTCGATAATATGCTGTACAACATATTGACTGAAAGGTGTTATAAAGAAAACTATGGCCCACTAAAATCTCCTTTATAAAATGCTGTTATTATCTCACATATGTCCCCACTGAGAGGCTCACAGGCTACTATGTTTGGGGGTGACAAAGCCATAGTGACAATACTGGCCCCGTACAGTTAGTTTGACATCACACATTGAATTTCTTCGGCGATCAGTGCAGGTTGGACAACATTTCGTTTAGATCAGAGTAGAACATCGATTAGATAAATCGAAAAGTACATTTGTACATGGCGACAATCGAACCTGAATTCGTATATTTCGATCCAACCCGGTCCCAACCGCTGAGCTACCGACGACGCTTGTATATTCATGTGTTCAGTTGTTAGTTTAAGTTTAATTCGAATTATAAGAATCAGCAGACCTGAAAACAAACACAAGTCGCAAGGGACAATTCGTTTTTAGGACACGTTACGACCTAATGAGCACGTCGATAAAGATTTTGCCTGGGAACCGTCGGGAATAAAAATGAGTGCTTATTAAGTACGGTGAGATATAACCACGCTTTTTATCACAAATTATAGCACTCGGTAGACATTACAATGAATTATTTATTCCACATGCTTTTAAAGAAGTGAAACGAAAGTAATTTTAATTAATTTCTACAATTACAAGTTACTTATCTTGGAATGTCTTAGCAATATTGCAAGGATGGGTTCTTTCACAACGCTATAACACTGTGAAGCTATTAACGTAGACAGTTACGCGACAACACTGCGACCGCTTCTCATTTAGTACGCGCTTCTCATTACACTATGCTGGACTTTAACTACTTGACAGTTAATGAGTAAGACGATGTTTAATCAATTAAATTCTGAAGTTGATGCTTTTTTATAAGAGATGGAGGCAAACGATCGGCGGGATCATAACGGTGGATCAATTAGGCCATAGACATCTGCAATACTAGAAGAAACACAGATGTGTTGCTCGCATTTGAGAAAGAGGTACGCTCGCTTCTTGAACAATCTAAAGTCGTATTGGTTGTATGGATGTACTTTTTTTTTTTACGGGGTATATTCGCGCTCCCGTTATGACGGGCAATCCGTTAGTTGAGGAACCCTAGATCTAAAACTAGTCGGTACCTACATCCTCTTTATAAGTTATAGAATCTCCAAATTACTTTACAATCAGTATTATCAGACTATTCTCGCTACTTAATTGTAGCTTAGCTGCCACGCAGTATGTACGTTAAATATTAGGCTAAGTTATGACCCAATTATTTCGGAAACGTTCGATTACAATCTCATAATAAACCTCAACTTAATAGGTCCTTATTTACACTGTGTTTGATTTACGACGAATATTAAGCTAACATATTAAAAAGTCAAACGGTGTTAAAGACGGTTTTGATGGAACATATGTGGGGGAGTTTTTTCGTCAGAACACCATCATTTCGTTTAGCTTGTTTTGTTATAAGAAATTCATTGCTATTAATCCTAATTTTAGCTAAGCTTGAGAGCAAAAAGATAACAGCTTTTATCTCTAAAAAAGATAAAATAAGTGTAATGGAATAATTAAGAATATTTACGATGAATATCGCCAGTTTTGATTTCGTCATGAAAACGAAACGGTCTGAAAGTCATAATAATTTTATGTTAATTGTTGCCATAAAACGACGGACATAAACACTAAATGATCATAATTAAATTATAATAATGGCTTTAAAACATTTAATTAAAATTAATTTTAAATACTAATAACTTAGTGGTTGTATGTACGGACTTTTGATAAAGACGACGTAGGTACGAACCCCGTTACTTAACATATTCTACTACAAACTTGTTAATTAATTATCGTGGAACTTAGATAGCTAAATTTAAAATATATCGTCAAGTTAAGTATATCACTTAACATGGTCTCAGCGTCGGCTGAAAGCTTTCAAGTGAGACGCAGCTCGATAATGGCCGTGGCTAAGTTACTGCGCTCTCTCACGCGACCGCGCTCTGCGAATACCGCTGCCACCTAATTGCCTTTCATACTTTACTAACGGCCTGCTAAGAATGTTACAAAATTAACACATAAAATGAAAACTGGTAGATAAATTTATAAAGATGCAATGACAAATTATCTGGACTTGAAAATAAATTGATTATTTATTGACATTTGAGAAAGAAAAAAAAAATGTTTCTCATCCTAAAAATTATTACAAACAAGCGAAAAATTGAAATCATTTCCAAGTTTGTTTCATTATATTTTTTTAGTAACCAGTTTGTGGTTACAAGAAAACCGAACTTTCGGGTTAATTTTATGTGTTTGGCTGAAATAATGTTAAATACTGCATACAATCTTACAACTTTTTTGGGCATTTAAAAATTACAGATACTGCTGCAACTAAAATTTTCCTACAAACATACCTCTCTCACAGAAGGCGCCTTCATAGTCGCCGTCCCGGCACTCGCAGACCGGGCCGTTGTCGGTGCTGATGCAGACGCCGCCGTGCTGGCATGGGTCGCGCCGCTCGCAAGCGTCTCCGCTCGCATTGCTCACACGGGACGACTGCCACACAGATGAAAAATGTATAGTCTTATTCCATAGAAATTAGAAATTTTAACAAAACTATTTAAATAACCTTCACAAAGCTATCAACATAGACTTATTGAAAATAGACATTTCCTTTTTATTAATTCAAATACTGGAACATTCATAAACTGTCAAGGTCGTCAGTCATATATCATTCAATACTACCTAGTTTATACTACCTTGATATGACTATTCGAAATCCTGACATAGTCATATAGAATCAAATATTAAACTATAGTTAACTGACAGTGATATATTGTCGTCTACTATATTACGAAGGAGGAACTATCCCCAAAACTTTGATAAATGTTTCTAATCCTAAATCAAAACTCATGCATGCACAGTTGATATGTACGTCTTGGTCCCAAAAGTTTTCAATGTAAACACAGGACAGCTTTATATGAATTTCCTTAGGCAGTTAAACCTTTAAGCTTGGTTAAGTAGCATTAAGTTACAAACAGCATGGAACTTCGTAACTATAAATATGAGGCTTTCATTTAATAAAACGTAATAATTACGGAAAATTAGATGCTGCATTAAATACGCACGCAGAATAATTGAATGATTACTTAAACAGTCCCTTATTATAAATGTTTTTTACTAAAAAATGCACTAAGAAGAGGCATTTTTTAAGGAAAACATTAGTAGATTTTTGTTAATTTACTAATATTTCATGTGTCCATCCCTAGTAAGCTTGAAAAAGCATATGTTAGGATCTGATCACCGACAATAGGAAATGGTGGGATTCGAACTAACGACCGGTAGATCGGTAGACGTACCCTTAACCATTTGGCTATTGGCGCTTTTTGGGCTAACATATCGTTTGAAATCGTATCTAAGCTGCTCGTATACTAAGAAAAATCTTTGACGATCTTATTGAAAGAAGAAACTTTACGTCTCTTCGTATAAAGCTGGGGCTTGTAAAGGTTGTAGCGCCCAAGTCCTAGCGTGACCGCCTACCACCTAAATTACTCTCTTTCGTGCCTTCACCGAACTTTCCGTAACGCAACTGGAATGAACTTAAAGCTAGTTGTTACTTAAGTTGGCATTCATTCTAATTAAGTGTAAATTATGTATCTATGATGTAATCTTAGGCGAGACTTTTTTTTTACAATTTGTATTTGTTTTGTTCTCATCTACTAAATAGCTTAATTGAATACAATTTAATACATAACTTTCATTAACTTCATTGTTCAGGTAAAAATTATTTTAACCTGCAGAATGATACAAACAATATTTTCCTACAGATGGCGCAACTGTCATGCCTTATAAAGTAGATGCTAAATTTTCGAAATTGCATCCGGCAATTGTTTATGATGTAACAATGGAGGTTTGTGCACCCGTTTTCAGTTTGGCTCGTAAAATTCATTGCATTACGGGCTTCTTTTTTTTTTACAAATTGTAGCTTTTTTCACAGTTAGGCACGTTGTTACAGCAATGTATTGTCTCGTCATGACAAATATAGGTTATTAATAAGGCTAAATTCATTTTTACTATCTACCTAACTTGTTTTTTTATCCTGAATACATTTGTTTATATGCTCTATAAATACATAATGAAGTCAGTGTATAGATTGAAATAATTGTACACAACTATGAGTTCCGACAACCGTAAAATATACTAAAACACAAAGATTATATAACCTACAAATTGTGAGTACAACAAGTATGACGTCTCATCGAGAGTCAATTTTGCAAATGTCATTTTTTTCAACAGTTGTTTGTTTTAACTGAAAAATATTATTAGACTTTTGTTGTTTTACTAACATTTCTTGTAACCATTCCTGGTAAGCTTGAAGCTTGTGTTAGGATATGGTTCACGACAATAGTCGAATGGCGAGATTGGAACTCACGACTGCTAAATCGGTAGTCCATACGTATAACCATTAGGATATTGGTGCTTCAAAGTAGTTTTTCACTATAAATATTTTAGGAGAACAAACATATGAATACATATTTTAAAAATGATTTCCCAAACGGCGTCGCAACTAATAAATATATGTGTCGTGGCAAACATCGATAAATCCATTCTGTACGAACGTGTAAAAGGTTGATGACCTTCTCGCGGTGAAGACTGAGGGGCGAAGGGTTCGAGGTGTGGGTGGAAAAGTCGAAGATAATGTCTGAATATCAGCAATAACGTCGGAGCTCAAGTCAAGCTGGCCGCCGACCCTCTTCACGGCAGACGGCGCGCGTCAAACGTTAGCTAGATAAATGCAGATCGGTTATTGGATAACCGTGAATGAGAACATTCCCTTAGTTCCCTTTGGAACTCTTAAATGTCTTTTAACATTTCACATTTCTCTTGTTAACTAAGTAACTATAATTTGATATAATTTCGTACAGGTATGTGTACCAGAATTAAATAGATGAAATAATACAACTTACGTCTTAAGAACTGAAATATTTTTAACATCAAACACTGAAACTGTCTAAAATAAACTTGTACGTAATAATTGACTGTCAGTCAATAAAATGTGTAAATATAATTTCCTGTTCCATTAAATTAGACTACGTCTATTACATGAATAAAGGCAAAACGAAACGAACTGTCCTTGGTAACTCTGATTAATTATTTTTTATATTATCAACTTCATGCGTGTAACGTATTACAACATAAACATATTTACGATCGCCACGTACACGAAGGCCCGTTTTAACGTATAGAACATATTTCATAAGCGTTTCATAATAATAAAATTTAAAATTCACATCGGCCTGAGGGATGGAGCTTCTGACGTCGCACATAATAGCCAGCCCCCACACGGCACGCGGGCACGCGACTCGTTGTTCATACAAAATTCAAAGTAAATCGTAAACTAAGCTAAGTGCATTTTAAAACAGACTAAAAAACAATCATGGTCCTCGGCCTCGGCTTTTATATAATATTTTTAATTAAATAACATAATTTATAATGCAAATTAAATATTTTATTGTACGAACCATTAAATTTACGTCAAAGGTAATTCATAAACATTTTAATTTTTTCTTTTTTTATAGTAAAATATTAATATATTTTGCTAATTTACTAATAATTCTTGTGACCATTCCTCGTAAGCTTGAGTTTGTGTTAGGATATGGTCCACGATAGTCGAATGTAGATCTCTAGTCCTCTAGATCGGTAGTCCGTACCTAAAACCATTAGGCTATTGGCGTAAATAACTGAGGACCTTGTAATGTTACAAATTCGGAATCATAGATTTTAATCATTGATTAAGAATACCTTGGTGCATTTCTCTGGCTTCATTTTAAAGGAGTTCTTTGTTAGGTTTTAAAAGTAATAGATAAATACCAACAGAGTTCCTTGTGTACTGAGCATTTTTACTATACTTCTTTTTTATTAAAAAGTAGTGTTAAGTTCTTAACTTAACTGATGCAATAATGTTTCAATTATAAGTTACCACAAGTTGTAACAACGCCGCAGCTGCGAGCGACTGGCCGCTAATTAACTTGTTGTCCGCGCGCTACACGAACCATTGCTTTGATCTTAGGCACTAACTTGAGCACTTAACTTAACACTAATATTGCAATGGTATAGTCATTGTCACGGACTGCCGATGGGACCACAAAGACCTGGATATGCGGCCACGGACAGGTCGATGCAGAGTGGGTAGGCTTATAAATTTTAGAAAGAACTTCACTTAAACAGTGATAAAAAATTGCTAGGCATTCTTTACACAATCTAACCAAGAATGTGAACATCCTGACGTAGACTCGCTTAATAAGCTTCTCTATTACATCACATTCGTACGCAAAGAAATTAGTACCACATGTTTTCGTAAGATGACGATAGTTTGTATATTTCTGGACATGAAATGATATGGATAATTTTCATTTCTTAAATCATAAACTCGCCCTGTACTTATGCAAATGAGTAAACACCGCATTTCGATTGCACACGTTTTAATATTTTATAGGTAAAAATTTTTATGCTAGAAATTGCTTTATAATCGAGCATTTCTCTTACGCTGTGATCGACATCGGCGTGCAATTTTGTATATGAAATAACACGCTACTGTTTTCACACGCAAACAGAAAGTGTTATAACCAATTAATTAAAAAAAAAAATACAAACTTTAATATTATCTTAAAATACGTATTGTGTCTGTAACCTATCACAGACGTACTCTACAGCGTATGTACGAGTATATTCTCGCACGTAATTTGTCTGAAAGCAGTACGGTACAGTCGTGTGACATCGCTAATGTCAGGCCGAGAACGTCTTGGCGTACACTTAGACCAGTTGTACAGCACTGTACTTCGCTAGAGTGCTTTCATGTCTCCGCATAATTTACACATAGCTCACAAATTATTTGCCATGGAATACATATTTACTAATTTTAGCGATGTGTAAGTTATACAGATGTATGGGTAAATGAATGGATGTGTGTAAACAAGTAACTCCGAAACGAATAAATAGATCTGGATGAAATTTTCCATAGAGATAGTTAGTTTTTATTTTGATTTACAAATATACAAATTCTATTCTACATAGCTAGTATAATAGAATTAAGACTTCAATTTGGGTTAAAATGTAATCCTTCATTACCTTAATAAAAGCAATATTTTTATCAATATTAAATGCAAAGAAAACTTTCTTATTTTGCTTTCATCCGTACTTTTCCTAGAATTCTCTGTAGTTTGCTGAATGTCAACATTCGCAAACAAAAAGTGTCCATTGTACACATTCGTCTAGAATCTTATGTGGCTTAGTTTCTTCAAGTTTCATTCTCAATGGCTTTGTATTGGAGGCACTCGGCCGGACAACAATACGTGCTACCTCAATTTTTCATACTACAGACCGACTACCAACTGGTCACCTAACATCCAGATATCCAGCGCTTACTCGAATAAGACGTTTTGTTTACCTTTTGTTATATTAAATTAATTTATTGATAGTAGGACATTAAATAAACACGAAAAATTGTCTTTTAAGAAGGTAATATTCTTGCGTGTAAGTTTATTTTTATGTAATTCGTTTGTGATAGCCTCGAGTCTAAAAGATTAGAGTGCTTTCAATGTGTGATTCGATTTAGAATAAAACCTTAATATTATAAGGGTACCGTCAGTTGTTTTTTTAACTAACAAATCATGTAATTCATTCATAGAAAACTCTTGACAATACAACATTAATGTTCGTGTCGATAGCAGTATTAAAATTGAAATAACAGTCTACATTATCTTTAAAGAAACAGAAACATGTCAAAATGTGTCCTATGGTACAGTCGTAGTGTGCAGAACAAAGTTCCGCAGAGCTATGACTCAATTAGAATGGACGGGTCCCGAGAGTTGCACATTATAATAACTTCTACAGCTGCAGTGTACTTCTACACTCTTCTAAATTAAAAATGTTACTTAAACTGTCTCTATAAGTATATTTAAATCATTTATTGTGAGTTCAACTAGCAGATAAAGTAAGGCAAATGTAAACCGTGCTTTTATATGTCCATAGCGGGAAACGTTTCAATTTACTTAAAGAAAATGTTTTATTTTAAAAACATTCATTAAAAACTATTTGCATCTAAAATGCATGCAAACAAATGGAAACTGAATTTTTATTACATAGATTAAATTCATTCTACTTCTTACCTCAAAAAACTTTAAATATATGAGCTTTCTTTATTTCAAAGTGTAAAGTTAAATAAACTTTTTAATTCAAAAGAACTTTTGAAAGATATGAAAACTGCGCACGGACTTAATAAATTCACGACTCAATTTCACAAAGGAAGAAAGGAGTTGAATGTCGAAGATAAATACATTTTATTTGTTGCTATCTACGAAGTTCTCTAAACTTTATTAAGACCTTTCTTAAAGTTATCTCACAAGAAAGGACTTGAAAGCTTTCGAAGTTTACATTAAAGATAATATTTTAATTCACAGTATTTTTAATTCTGACTTAAAGGATTTGAGGTGAAGTTAATATGCCTTTTTTAAATTTATTCTCTTATCTGCCGATTAAAGCAAACAAAGGATATAATACATCATGTTGCATAAATGAGTAAGGGCCACATAATACTAGGTAACTTGTTGCTAAAAAAATTAAAAAAATAATCGTGATGAAACAGAAACATCAATACCAGCAACGCTTCAATATCGAAGTCGTCGACACCCGCGCCCCGCCACCTCGAGACACGCAAAAAACGACGTGCAGCGAAAGCGCTATAGTATCAATCCCACTCACCATGAAGAAGAGCCCCCAATGGGCTCGAAACTAGTCGGTACCGATACCGATTTACACTTGATTTAAGCCGTTTTTATAAGTAGTATAATGTTGAGTTTGAGTTGATAGTGCTTAGATGGTCCTTACGCAATCCTCGTTTTAGTACTTTTAGTAATAGTACTAGTTAGTAATCTATTAGTAATCACTAGAACTTAGAAGCTGTTTATAGTCATCCGCGTGGTAGAGCAGCTGCCAAACCGCAATCAGCGCCCAGTCTCGTCGCCGTAAGTGTATAATAACCGACAAATTGGATGCGAATTTCACAGGTGGCGGTAATTGGATTTGGTGGGATGTAAAATCGATGTTAGAACGATAGCTTGATATCATCGTATAAGTTGTATGCATTAACGTAGACTTCCACTACGATATAATTGTCAACTGGTAGATGGTCGGTATAAATATAGTTACATACAGTGATTGATTTCTTTGTATTTGTTTCGCGATATTGTTATCTTCCAGTACAATTATACTATTGCAATAATAATATAATGGTAGTAAGCAGTATAACTATAGTTAAGAATAATAAATACGAAGTAAATCTCGCAGTTAACGGGTTAAGAATCGCCAGTACTTTAACATCGATAAAATTTTTATTAACGGACTCAATTTTCATTGTAAATTTATTCTCTTCTCCGGCACTCGGTCGCGCTTTAACGTTTCACAGAATGAAGTCAGCTTCTTTAAGTTAATAATGCATTACCTCGTCTGCATTTCCTTTGTCCCGGACTTTGCAGTTTGCAAAATAACTTGGAAATTGCGAACGAGCGAACTATTGAAAGTAAAAGACGATATATATGAAGCGCCAATAACCTAATAGTTAAAGGTACGGACTACCGATCTAACGGTCGTAGATTTTAAGCCCGCCATTCGACTATTGTCGTGGACCATATCCTAACACAAGCTTTTTCAAGTTTACCAAGAACGGTTATAAGAAATATTAACAAGATAATTAATAATAAAATAATTCCGTATATAATAACGTAATGACCGCAATCTATCAGTTTATTTGTATATATTACCATCACGCTAAATATTTTATTTTTTTTTAAAACTAATACCAGATTGATACTCTAAAAGTCAATATTTACAACGTTACGTCAGTGCCCCTATCGATCGAAAACTTGACAAATGATCTTCCGGTGGCGCAACGCTTTCAGTCGGCAAGCAATTTATTAATATTTATTACGGTATTTCGACACACTGGTCAAGAACTAGTGACAAGAGATACGAAGCAACTGTGATGAACAAAGTACATAAGATTTAAGTACTAATTCGATTTACTTTGGATTTGTGAAGAGTGAAATTGCTTTTAATCAATTCTATTTATATTTATACATTTTACATAGAAAAGTCTAAGAAATAATTATGACAAAAGTATTACTGCTTTGAGTTAAATTTAGAAGGCGATACCATCATCCTCGTCAGCCCTTGTCTGCCCACTGCTGGACATGAGCCTTCCCAATGCCTACCACAGTATGCGGTACTCCGGCTTCCGCATCCAACGACTTCCCGCCGTTCGTACTGAGCCGTCGGTTTTGAACGGAGGACGCTACATGCTTCTGGTCTCCAGCGAGGATACCGTACAAATCAAATGTAACACACATTTAATACGTAAATTTTGTCTCTTTATTTTATTTGTCATGTGGTCATCTATAAAATTCAACAGTTACTGTAAACGAATCATCCGAGCGTATAGATTATGGATTTTTTCAATATTATTTCCTAAAAAATTTACGTATTTAACAATCATAACGTATAAAGCAATTAATTGCAAAGGCAACGGACCAAATGAAAACATCATTAAATTAATTATTCCAACGCCACTTGCGAGCGTGTCGCGTACGAGCTGTCAAGTGTCGATGACGTCACAATATGGCCGCCGCGCCGCGATCAGGGTGAGGGGCGAGTCGTAACTGTGGGCTTCCACTGTGATAACTGTATGCAAACATAGTTTTATCTCTGTTTTTACGATTTTATTTTATAATCTGCAATCTTTAAGAAGTAGGAGTCAGGAAAAATACAAACTTACAGTAAAATAGTTCGCCTTCAATTAAAATTAACAGAGTAAGAAAAAGTTTCAACGAGAAACAACGTTCAAGGATATTTTCAGGAAAAAAGAAAACTCGCGTTTTCAAAGAAACGTCAAAGGTCCTGTTACAGATTAAAAAGGAGGAGAAATACTATATAGGTACTTGCTATTGTAACTTTTTTTCTTCATATTTTTTAATGTATAAAAACATCTTCACGGACAGAGGAATTTCGACTCGTCACATTCATGGCATAGACGTATAACATAAGCTGGACCAAAAACTGAATCGAGAAAGTAGGCTTTCTGAATCTTTTTGACGGGATATTTCCTCATTTCTGTTACAATACAAAATGACTTTCACGAATCTACTCTCAATTAGACAACTTGTATGATACTCTCAATCTATTGATTACATATCTATAGTTCATAATGTCAGATCTTTATATAAATATCACTTTTAACAATCTTTCATTCATATTCCTTGAATAAACATACGTAACAATATATTTCAATACCAGTGAATTTCCGGAATTTGTGACCGAATTTATAAAGGTATTTATTTACTATTTCAATTAAAACTTAGTTAATTAGAATTGGAAGTAATAACATTTTGTGGTGGTCAGTATTAAAATTTGTACGTGGCACTATAAGGACTTGTTTTAAGCACAATAGCCTGATGGTTGAACTGCAGGTTTCCGATCAAGTGGAGACTACGAATACCGCCATTCGACGATTGCTGTAAACCTCCTAGCTAACCTAGAGCTTAATTGGATTGGTAAAAGAATTATTAGTAAACAAACAAATCTCCTTATACCTATATATAAAAATTAATTGCTGTTCGTTAGTCTCGCTAAAACTCGAGAACGGCTGAACGGATTTATCTTATCTTGGT
>JAODUI010000013.1:1671743-1683371 GCA_027563995.1 Papilio gigon
CTACTCGGAGTTTTTTCAATAACGTTCAAAAATTTAATAGTGTTATTTTTAATTCGGAAAATGATTGGACTGGATTTACCTGAAAGGCTATACAAAATATTAATAAGTAAGGCTGTCTCATCAACATCACCATCATTACAGCCCTTCTCTGCCCATTAGTGGATAGGCTTTCCCAATGCCATACATGGCATGCGTTACTTCCGCATCCAATGACTTCCTGCCAATAAGTCTGAGTTATATAGGAGATTTCTTATTAAATTCTACGATGAAGAAGTCGAGAGAAAATTACTATGCATTTAAAAGGTTGTATACCCTTTCTATGAATATAACAAAACTAGATTGACGTCAGTTTTCTGTAAAACGATTACAGTACTGAGCTTTATTGAATTCTCTCGTGTAAAAGGGTCGCGTAATTATATTTCATGCACAACTGTGATATTTAAATTTTTAGTACTATCGAGTTCATTTTTTTTATAACACACTGCACGTCCGACGGGACGTTGTTTGTTGTTGTTTAAAATCAAAGGGAATAATAAAAAAAAGCAAATAAAGATAACTCTATCGTTCACTGTGACAATGTTCCAGTTTTAATAAATGTTTTTGGCAAGAATCGTGTTGGAATGATTTAAATTAGAGTAGCCGGTATGTTAATGAGGCGTAGGAGCAATATGCTAATTTCCGTGGGAGAGCTCGTCAAACTTTTTAATCTCATGTGACGTCCCCCGCGCCCCCTCCGCACGCCCCTCCCCGCCTTGTCAGGGGATGATTGAAAGCGGCTCATTTGTATTTTTATTACTTTTTAATTTTTTTTCACTCCATTTTCTCGAGTGTCTCCCTTACACTCTTCTTTTGGTTTTTTGTTCTATTTATGTAAAGTGATTACTTCAATTTTGAAACAACTTTTTTAAAAGACTTTGTAAATTGTCAAAGTTTTTCTTGGATAAGTCTCTACAAGTACTATGAAACCAGATAAAGTATTTTTTTTTATAAATCTAAATAGAATTTCGAATTGTCAGTCACACTCCCTTCAATGAGTCAAGTGTAAACGTCACAGGTCACAATGATGAACGTGAAAAATTTATATGACTTGACTTAATGCCTTAGTCGCCGTAGTTGGATAGCGGGCGTCTACAGTAAGCCAGCTCGCTCTATCATGGCCTCCACGCTTGGACCCGGCTCACGTCAACCCGATTGTTTTCAACCATTGAGCGTCAAGTTCGCCATGAGTCGAAGAGAAGTAAACGTTTATAGAATTTCGATATTTTCTGCATATTGAATTATGTGGATAAACGTAGCTTACAAATTCGTATTAATGTTAGTTGAAATTTTTAATGATTAAATTTCATTCACAGAAAAGCAACGTCTGTGTTCCCAGTTATTTTTTGAATGGATTCGTTATGAGTGACAGAACAATGACGGTCGCTCTCTGACATTGTAACATGATATCCGTGCAGATGTCTGCGTTATTGTATTGGATATGCAACTTTGTTTATCATGTTAGTGACAATTCTACTTTTAGAAAATGAAAGTTATTATTTTTTAAATCGTTAATAGAACTGAAACACCAATATGCCTTTTTTGGCAGTG
The DNA here is from genome assembly GCA_027563995.1 of Papilio gigon. NCBI lineage: Eukaryota > Metazoa > Arthropoda > Insecta > Lepidoptera > Papilionidae > Papilio > Papilio gigon. The sequence goes on from JAODUI010000013.1 coordinate 1,673,331, forward strand.
ATCACCCACGGTTAGAAATGAAAACATACGTAAATTACAACACGTCAGCTTGGCATTTGTCAACCTCTAGCGTTACTAATCGGTTGTTTCGTGGCACGAATCACTTTATTGGCATTTAGGGAACGAACTGTCCCCTATAGAATTAATACATCTTTAATAGATATCTTTACCCTCTTTTAAATCCATCCACTCCATGATCATAGTATTATAGACGTTTGACTTACTATGGGTTTCAATGTTAAAGCCCTTATGGATACATTTTTGATGGTCTGATACTTCCAAATATCAAATTCTTTTTGATGCTTTAACAATAGAAATCCAGCGTTAGTTTATTGATAGTGCCTAGATATCAGTGACTAGCTATCAGGGCCAAGGCTGTCTTCATTTTTATTGTCGGAGGCCCATTAGAGGTCGCTGCCTCACTCTAGTATGGTATAGTTTATCACGGGAAATGAGAGGGGCGCTGTCGGCGCCGTTAGTTCCGTAGACAGTACACGGATATTGTGACATTTTCACATAAAGAGGGCGCTAGTGAGCTGACATAATTTAGTTTATGGTTACGCCCACCTGGACTGATAATTTTGTCGGTCTATACACGGTAATGATGTTTAGCTTTCATATTTGTCTATGATAAATAAAAAAATGGTAGTATAACCTTCGTATTGATTTTTACAACTATTTTTTCTTAAATACTAGCTGATTTTTGTTAATATACCAATATTTCTTTTAAGCGAAGCTCTAGACTTGTGCTACTCGACTAATAATCGAATGGCGGGATTCTAACTCTCGACCACATGATCAGAAATTCGTATCCTTGACTATTAGGATATTGGCGCTTGTTATACATTTCATTAGATATCTACTCCAGCGTGGTTGACTAAGGCTTAGTCACCCTTAATAATTAGGCTCTAAGAGCTCCTCGGTGAGGACGTATAGTGAGCCGGTAATGATGAAGTCTAAATAGCGGTATATTTCTATCTACTTCTAGAGATGTACTGAATAATTGTAGTGGCAGTTAATTCAAAAAACTCTTGCCTGTGGAATAAAAAGATTGGTAACAATTCGAAGTTTAAATATTAATATGTGACTTGTGGAGACCGGGTATGCCCGCCAGTCGCCCCATTCCGTGTAATGTGAGGTTACATGCTAATAACATTATAACAGCGAGGGACGCCGTTTCACCCTATCATGTGTTCGACGGTTTCCTACTCTAACCGATAATTTGATTCGACAAATGCAAGTTACTGCGTATTGTAATTATGCTGACGAGGTGTCAGGGTCTACACGGATGCAGTATCGATTTTTTAGGTCATGAACTTAAAAATGTATATGTGTTGATTTAGTCTGGGCTGCGGGAAGTTGTATGACCTGTATAACGGAAGATATTGGTGAAGTTTTATTTCCAGCTAGCAAACAAAGGTTGATGATGATCTAGTTGTAGTTAGGTGATCGTCAATGAGTTAGGTTCTATCATCATCATCATCATCAACAGCCTTTGTCTGCCCACTGTTGGACATAGGCCATTCCAATGCCTTCCACAGTATGCGGTCCTCCGCCTTCCGCATCCAACGACTTCCTTCGACTTCTATGCAAATATTTAATTTTTTTTATGAAGGGTGTTTTTTATACGTTATAAAAATGATCTTGAAAGGTTTTTTTTAAGTAGGTTACGTAATACTTAATTCGAAACTGTATAAAACGAAATAAGTAGAAGCCCGTATGAATATTTGCAAAATTTTAATCAATCATTAAAATTTGAATTTTAAAAGGACTCTTGTATAAATTTGTTAGAATTTATTGGACATCTCGAGAACGTCTCGTCGTCAATGTCTGCGGCAATCGAGTCCGCCTTCCCCTCCATTTGAAACAAATAAAAGTCGAATTAGTAGCTTCTTCAGAACAGTTATACCACGAAGAATTTATTAAGAGTTTTAATTTTATGTAAATTATAAGAATTCATATTTTACTAATGTGTGAATTAATATTAATCGAAAACAAAATAATTTTCTTTTTAAGTAGTATGTTCCATGAATATTTTCTTGGTCAAATATTAGCCAGCTTCATCTGTTCAAAGTGTTTTTTTTTACGATATCATTTAGAATAGCCGGATTAAATTATAAAAACTTTCGTGAGACATTTCATTACACTACTTACAAATACGGCTTAACTCACATGTAAATTGGTGTCGGTACCGACTAGTTTCGAGCCCATCGGAGATTCTTCTTCAGGGTGAGTGGGATTGGTACTATAGCGAGTTCGCACCATGTCTATCACTGCGTCACCACCAATCCCACACACCCTGAAAAAGAGCCCCCGATGAACTCAAACTCGACACCGATGTGCACGTGAGTTATGCCGTTTTTATAAATAATGTAGAATAGCCTCTTTTAAGTGACAAATATAAAATACATTTGTTTCTATAGAGTAATGTTAATCATGATTATTAAAATGTAATTAAAAGGTAAAATAATGCTTTAAGTTAGCGGAGGCAAAACTGTATCCCTCAAGACGCAACCGGATACGTCCCAATATAAAATATCGGAGCGCGCCATATTGTTTTGGAGAGATAAATGGCGCCGCGTCCTGTCGCCGCGACGAGGAAAGAATAGCGCTAATTAATCAAAACTCGCCATCGTCTGATTTCCATGGAGACTCTCCGTAGACTTTTAGGTAATTCGCTACCACCCGCGAAGTTTGTCCGCTAATGGTGTCTTTTGTGGTGCGCCAATCATTGCGGGATTGAATTTTTGTTTGAATACCCGCTCACCGCTTCCCGCTGTTATTACCGGTCGCCCTAACTGTGCTTAATCCTTTGGGGATTGATATTTGTGAACTTATTTGAAAATAGCGTCCCTTTTTTTAAAGGTTTACGAATTGCGTTGAATTATGTTAATAAATTCAAACGATTTTTATTATAAATTGTTTCCTTGTAAATAGTAATTCATTTTTATTCTTATTATTGTAGAGTTTTACTTCTGTACGATATTTTATTGAGTCACATATCTCATATTTCTATGATCACCATTCTAAGATTTTAATTTCCTATGACACTAGCTTGATACAATTGTAAAGGTGCGATTTCGAGCTTCGTAGCAAACCACAATCAGGAGCAGTAACTGAGATATTATATGACGGTATTCATTTGTTTATTACGGATTCCTCTACATGCTATACGGCAGAAGATGTCGCCGCTCACTGATTGGCTCATCTCGGGAAATTGCACCTCAGGACACTATTGGAGTGTTAACGATATTTCTCGAAAATAGCGATACAATCTTAGCTAACTTGTTCACATCAATTGTAATATTCTAAGATTACATTTTTTTTTTAAATGTTAGTAGATTTTTGTTAATTTACTAATTCTTCTTGTAACCATTCTTTTAAAAAGCTCATGTTAGGATATGGCTCAAGATAATATTCGAATGGCGGGATTCGATGCCACAGCCGCTAGATCGGTAGTCCTTACCCATAACCATTAGGCTATTGGAGCTTTGTCCTTAGCTTCTCATTGACGTGTTAATTTAGATATGATGGCTGACAGAGATGTGTATTACTGTACCGAAACTACGAAGGGAAACGAACATGATGTAAAGACGCTATTTCAATAAATCTGCAATGACAGTATAACGTGAGCATATTGCTTACACAAATGACGTCTCCAACGCGGCTCTTCGCTACGTTTTATTAATAAAACTCGAAGATTTATGCGTTCAACTTTTTAATATTTATAGCCGTGCAATAAATTCTTGACGACGACTTCTGGAGCGGGGAAGGGTTGATTATTTTCCTTGAAGGGGGAGCTTTTATGAGCGAACAAAGACTACTTGTTGAATGTACATTTCGGATTAATGTTTCAATATTTTACAACACAAAGATCCTTTCTTAGATCACCCAATACCATCAAGAATTTAAGTAATAAATGATTATGTTCAATAGCTCATGAACTATAACTTGTTTGGAACCAAGAAGTTTAGTTGATTGTTGTAATAATGATAGCTGTTGAAATTAAAAAAAAAATAAATAAATAAGCAGTTTTTTTCTTTTACAATTTTAATTTCATTATCATCAGCCAATGTTGGGCATAATATTTACCCAATATTTTCAATACGCGGTCCTCCTTCTTCCATATGAACTCACATTTATCATGAACCACCTCCTCTTTTCCTTACCGAGGGTCGGCACAGTATGTACTACTCTTCCATACATCTCTGTCAGCCGTCATACATGAACTCACACACTTCTACACTCAATCTATCCACACCTTCTTCGGTCTTCCTCTACCTTTATAGCCATCCACATTTAATCTCATCACCTTCTTGTTTATGTGCTCATCAACTCTTCGCATAACACGTCCATACCACGCTAACCTTTTGCTTCTTAATTTTTCTATCACTGGCGCTTCTTTCAAACTTCCCCTAATATACTCATTTTATATTTCATCCTTTCTCTTCAACAACATTTGTAATTGCATTATAATTCGAAAGGCGTCAGAAAAATAACCTAAAATTACTACTACGAGTATATTAATAGATTATTAATATTCAAAACAGTTGTAGTACTTTGTCAAACTATCAGAATTTCGCTAAGCATTTATCATTCACCCCGCCCCATAGCTTTGGGCACTCAGAATCACTTTAAGAGAAGGCGGCCATTACATTAATTCTATGAGATGTCTGCCACTGACTTACGAACGCGTTATTAAACTCCGTTTCCACTAACTCGCCGCCCACGACTGGTTGCATGCGACTTCTACTTAGAAATCTTTTGTTCCAATCCAGAATTGAAATGCCCTTTGACAAAATCGATAGATGTTGTTATCCGTTACTTTATTTATATAAAAACACAAATTAAAAGAGTAATGGCTACAACGTATGGAATTTGACGTTACCTTGTTTTTTCATAAGAGAAGGGCCAAACGGGCGCCTGGATCATGAGGTGATCATCGACGCTTATGTTCATCTGCATTACTAGAAGAACCACAGATTCATAGTCGGAAATGTTTACATAATTTTGAGTACGCATTGAAAAGAATAGAAGGTGCGCGGCCAGTTGCTTAGTGAAAAGGGGGTTTTAGTTGTAGACAAAGGGTAGACCGGGGCGCGGCGCAGGGAGGTGGTTGCTGGATGGATTAAGATTTCGTCGGAATATTTAGAGATGAGATCTGAAGGTATTCCCGGCTTGTCATCGCTCTTATTGTTTGAATTCAAGATTCGTATCGGAATTAATTTTGCGGTCGGATAATAGAGAGCGTAATAATTAATGTAACATACGCGGAGAATTACTTGAATATCATTGAAGTATGTAAGATGTAGGCTATGGTACTAAGTGTAGGGCGTCTTTTGTTTTTTTATACTTTTTAATACAAAAAACAAGTGACTGTAAAGGCGTGGTGTGAGGACGAAATTTATTCAACACTAGCTGTCGCTACCGACTCTGCTCGCGTGGAATTGAAACAAAACTATTAGTAGTAGAGGCAAAAAAGGTCTTTAGATTCACATGCCAGGGGTGAACGAGAGTAGGGCGGCAAAAAAAAACCTCATCTTAGAATGTACAGCCGTCCTGGAGGTACGTGATACATAATATCCATCCATGTAAACCTTCAGATTAATTTCATCAGTAAGATATAGATGTGTTATATTGAATGACTAAAAGATATACCATAGTATATATACATATATTCAGTTCGGTTTATATACTTGAGTATTTCAAGTACATATGACATTATTAATAACAGCATATCTCGTTAATTCATACCTTTAACGAGACCGTAACGCGCTCATCAAGTCTGAGATGGCTCTCGCGAACACGTTGTTTGAAGTCGCGTTGGTGAGACTAGATTTAATGTATGTATTTATGTATGTATTCAGTCTGCATGCGTTTGACGAGTGCGTGATACGAATTGTTCAATAAAGTGGATATGTTTGTTTATGAAGCAGGTGGAAATATATGAATCATCGTGTTACCCTCAGATTGTACTTTGGAAAACTGAGAAAAGTCAATAATATATCAATAGCTTGAAGAAATCGTACTATGTAGTTAATATTTAAATTTCATAAATTACATCTATGTTTCTTTTGTATAGCCGGCTCTACGCCTTTAATTTTAACTGGATATTACGACTGTCAAGTTAAAAGTAAAGGTGTGTTGCAGTCTTCTTAACAAGTGTAATTATTTTTTAGAATCACTTACTGTTCTTTAGATTCTGGTTAGTATGCTACCTGTAAATGAGTCCACAGTCATACATACAACCACAGTGATGTAGTATTTTAAAGCTTGTACGCGTCGTGTGGAGTAAACAATGGAGTGGAGGCCGTTTCCCGCGCCCGTCCATTGTCGCCAGATCTACCGGGAATTGTGAAGCGTCACGTTGTACGAGAAATTGAAAAGGGAGTAGGTAGATTTAAATTGAAGTGGGTAAATTATTTTAAATTGTCTATGAATTTGATTTAAATATGTAATGTTTGATTTTTTTTTTAATCCATCTTAACAATGCTCTGTCTTTTTAAAGATTAATTATGACAATATTTGTAACCGGATTTGAACTCTTGACTTTATGTTACCTCGTACTATATTATGTACTTACATCTGAAATCAATACGTAGATAGACATAACGGATTTACTCGTTCGCTGGGGAACAAATTTTTCCGTACTTTACGTCCCTGCTGTACTAGGTGATAACGACCCTTACACGCGGTCCATTAGACCCCACCTCCTTTTATAAATTTATGCCCTACGCACCACAGTACACGTCTTTCCTTGCCGTACCACACGGTTGCATTAGGGATGATTTAGGCCTCGTGTCGCAGGGATAGTCTTAAAAGATGTAGATGCGTACATCATTTATATACATTTATCAAAGGTAGATAAATCATTGTCGTGTTTAAAATTTTAATAATTTCCCCGTCAAGTTATACAAGGCGTATCTTTGGTTTTATTTTACATATGAAGGGATCTCGTCGGTCTGATGTTGACGTATGCAAGGTAAGTCCCCTAAAGCAAACAGAAGACTCAATTTCGTTCGCGCACTGTTTGCTCATTAGATTTAACGGATTTTGGTCTCAGACTAGACTGTATCCGTCCCTTACATATCACAGATATTACGAGTGTCTATTAACTAGCTATAGCCCTCGGCGTTGTGTGTTAACTTAATACCACATGAATCAATGGTTAACTGGTTATGGATTGTAAAAAGTTTATTTATGGTAAAATAAAAATATAAAGAAATTTAAAATAAATGTTTTGTTTTAATTTTTAAGTTACATGCGGTCATCGGAATTTAATTTATTTTATCACAAAGTGCAAATGTAATATAAAAAAAATTCTAATATTTTTTTTAAAATACCAGTATATTTTGTTAATTTACTAATATTTCTTGTAACCATCCCAGTTTAGCTTATAAGCTTGTTATTGGATATTGTCAACGACAAAAGTCGAATGATGGCATTCGAACCTACGACCACTAGATTTGTAGTCCGTACCGTTCACTACTACGCTATGAGCCCTGCAAATTGATGTCATTATTATTATCAAAAAAAAATAGTATAAAAATAAAGATAGCTCTTTATTTTTTTTGTCAACCCTACAAAGGTGTTTTTATTCTGAACATATTTACAGACGGCACGTATCGTATGTCGGAGCGGTAGTCGATGACTGTTACAAGCAAACACACTTACAGCTCGCACGGGCGGCTCTTCCATCATTTACAGCGTGAATTTAAATGTATCTTCAGTGATAGTCCTTATTTGGTATAAAGCATTGATTTATACGTTACTACTTTATACAAGGAATGTAAAAGATAACTGGCATGTTGAATTATGAATACTTTATTAAAAAAAAAAAAAAATTCTAATTTTAAACACGAGTTTGATCCAATCTCCCGTAGCAACCGTTAGCTACAGCGTAGCCGTAGGAAGTCTACGCGATATTGTAGCACTACCCGTAGTAAACGAGGACAGAACAAAGAAATCCCGCCGTGTAGCTATGAATAACGTCAAGAAGTAGGATTCGGATGTATAAATAGATAAGGCAATTTTTGAAAATAAATTAAGAAAATTTCTAATACTAAGGCGTTTTATAGTAAAGGCTTGAAAGCTAAAGTAGCAAAAAATTGAAAGAGAAAAACCTACGGTACTATCAAAATTTCTCATGTACCTAAGAACAAAAGATTTCTGTTACTTCAACAATTTCTAATTACCATTTTTGATGCAAAAATATGCAAACTCCTTGTATAACATTTTTGATTTTAAACAATGTAAATAATGATATTGTAAATTAAATTACAACACATTGAAATAATTGTCAAAATAAAAACAATTTAACGAGATTTTTGAATATGCCAATGGCATATCCATAAATTATCTCAGCTCCATGTTCCCCTGCTTTGACGTAACGTAGACGACAGTTTTGTATTGTTGCAGCGCGATACGATAAGGCTTTTATTAGGCACCGGAAGGCTCCGGAGGAAATAAAATAAAAGAGTGCCGAATATAAAACATCGTGGAGATTTTGAGATAGAATTTCAAAATCAGTTTTGAAATATTTTTTAGCAATGGAAGCTTTCAGGCTTTGAAATAAACGAAACCTTAAAACGTAGCAACAGCAAACAAAGCAGAAATTAGAATTTTTCTAAATATTCCTAGTAATAATATTGCTACTAAATAAAAAAAAATCTTTTCAGTTTTGTCACAGAAAAAAAAACTAAACGAAAACAATTGCTTATTAACTAATGTTGAAACACTGGGTTACAGGCTCAACGTATACCGGTCTAGTCAAAAGCCTAGGCCGTGCGTAGCTGATTTTCAACCTAACACGGAGGGTACTGTCGCGTCCGATCAGAGGCGGCCATTACTTCCATCTGTAAAGAAGAAAAACATATAGTGTAGAAAATAGAATAACAAGTGAGGTCTAGGCTTATGTTTCCAATAATTTAAACATATTGAAATCCTCGGCCACGTGATCGGTAATCTGATCTTAACCACTAAGCTATTGGCGCTTTTGATTTGGTTAGAATTTATTAATTAACGTTTACTAAGGAGTTTAGTTCGAATAATTAATTGGTGACGTGCCGAATGTTGTAAGATAAACATCTTACGGGTTTATATTACGTTTGTCAACATCGTTAAGGGTTTTTAGCACAAGGAACTGTACTGTACCGTTCAACATGATATCCTACATGTGTACGTAAAATATATCAAGAGATAATAATAATAATGAGCGCTAATATCCTGTGGTGAATGGGACGGATTTCCATATGCGTGGTCGACAGTTCCAATTCGACTATTGTCGTAAACCATATCCTAGCACATGCCTAGAGCTTAGTTAAAATGATAATAGAAATATTAATATATTAACAAAACTTTGCTAATATTAAAAAAAAAAAAACGATATTCCGTTGTTAATTTATTCGTTCGAGTCGAATGTATTACGTAAATGACAGTCTATCGTTCATTCAGACTCCATTACGTTCACTCATTCGTTCTTTCGTTCGCTACGAGTTAATACTTTTGTTATCGGGCGAGTTGATCTGCTAGGAAATTGCCTGTGTTCAGATTTCTGGTCGAACGAGCCGCCTGTTAAGTGGGCCGTGATGCCGAACTTGTAATTTTGTCTGCGTTCGACGAACACACTTTTAGGAATCAATTTTTCGTATTACAAAGGACACTGAGAATTTCTGCGAACTCATTCTATTTTTTTTTTAAATCCTTTTTGCCCTTTTGTAGTCAACTTTTTATCTTTGTAGGCATTAATAAATGTCAACATTTATTAATGCTCGCCAGAAGCGATAGGAGAAAAGGTACACTATGTTGCATTGAAATTTCAAGCAATGCGTCGCATTGAAATCTTTTTTTTTTTTTAATTTGTACATGAATTTAAAACAACGAATGCAAAATTGCATCACGTTCGCGAACTATAAACGAGAGTACACAAAGTAAGGCATGAATCAAATCTCTGTCTCTCAGTGTGGAGTACACTCGGCGGGATAATCGGGTAGGTTTTAAAGCTGTCAGCGGCTTAGCACCCCCCGCCAGCCGCCCCCCGCC
>JAODUI010000013.1:1691755-1719563 GCA_027563995.1 Papilio gigon
ATACTGTGGAAGGCATTGGGAAAGGCCTATGTCCAACAGAGGGCAGACAAAGGCTGCTGATGATGATGATGATGAAAATGTTCGTGAGACCTTTCACTATACTATTTATAAAAACGGCTTAAGTCGCATGTAAATCAGTGTCGGTACCGACTAGTTTCCAGCGCATCGGGAGCTCTTCTTCAGGGTGTGGTTCTGTTTCTGTGGCTTCCACTTCTTCAGTGGGATTGGTACTATCGTACTATAGGGCTTGCGTGGCCCGTCGCTCACATTACAAATGACACTGTTATTCACGTTACTTCAGCTGTTTTTATATATAGCATAGCATAGTTCAAAGATTATGTTATTTATTTAAAGATTGAGATCTATAGAACAATAGCATACTGGAGCATCCGTGAAGAGGTTAGGAAGATGATGAATACCTTAGAACAAAAAAGCATTCATATGAAGATAAAATTACCATATTAAGTTAATTTTTAATTTTATTATCATTTCGTTGTGCGATTTTATAGTTTTATTGAGTTAATAAATTATTTTCAAAGTTTTTTTTTTTTAAATAAAATTATTAGTCGGTTTTATTTAATTTACTAATATTTCTTGTGCCTATTCCACGTAAGCTTGGAAACTTTAGTTGATACTACAGGTTACTCACATATTTGCGAATAAATTCAAAGCTATGTGATCAATAACACGAGGTTAGCGTGGTTGATTAGCCGAGTTACCACTTGTAGGCTTCAAGCTCCAAGAGAGGGGATGTTTTCATGATGATTTTGATGGTACCAACTTTTCCCATACATCTCATTAGTTTTTGCTGTAAATCTGTTTCACGTATTTCTTAAGACCTACGTTAATAAACGTGTTTTTTTTTCTTTTTTCTTATTAGAGTTTCAAATGGAAAGTTGTGATGTGTTGTAAAGGTATATGCGAACAATACAGTCATTATGAGAGCGTGAGAGCTTCGCGAGTTCTTAAGCGCTGGACCTGATCGGACCTTACTCGATATTGTCCAGGTTTGATCCCCGCCGTATTATGACGTCCTTACGGTGAATGATAACAACGTGATGCAACATGCACATATCGGAGAAGAAAATCAAAGATATGTGTGAATTCAATCCGCACTGGGTCAACGCGGTTGACTATGGCCTAGTCACCACTAGTAATAGGGTAGGCTCTGAACCTCTCAATGGAGATGTAAAGTGAGCTGATGATGATGATAGACAGCCATTATCTTCCTTCCCTTAATCCTTCAAAGCCCAGATATGTGTCTTCACTTACAAAATGGACGAAAGGCTTGGCATTCCGTAGAGAATGGTAACGGATGAGCCAGCAGTGTCATAAATCAGTCAGCTTGATTTACACTATTCCCGGCAAGCGGCCGTAACAAGATTGCAAAATTTGGCAGAGGAGACGCCGAAGAGGAGAAAATATTCTCTTTCGGTATGTCCCTACCTTCGACGATTAATGATGGGTGATGCTTCTGCAAATATGCCTGGCTATTGGTAATGGTCACTTTGCTGTTTTAGTGAATTCAGCAAGCCACTTCCTCGTTTGTCACGATAGATACAATGAGAGACGTTCAATCAGCAGACTCAATAGAAATGGGAAAAAACTAAGATAAAGGAATGGTTAAGAATTAAAACGATAGAAGTTTTGATCTATCAAAAAATGTAAAGTTCACTGAATTAATCTCAAAACTTTACTGTATTAACACTAATTATTGTCCATTAATAGTTTTATAAAATATAATTTGAACTTGAACAGATTGAAACCATTAATTACCTATCCCTTTATATACATCTCTATCGTCCGTTATAATATCTAAATTCACTTCCTTCTTACATAAATAATTTTTCACAAAATCCATTTCAAAAGTAGAAGTCGGAAAGGAAAATGTAATATATGTGGTGCACATTTTTTTAAACTTAGTTTCGTAACACTTAATCAGTTTTGTTATCTTTTGTTTAATTAGTTTGTAATACATATAAATATTACAGTGTTAAAACTTACTCCCAAAATTGAAAAATTCAATATCATTATAACTATTGTTCAAAATATGGGTCATCAGAGCCATCTGTTGGATGTCGTACAATAGAGAAATATTATAGAAACGAAAATTATGGTTTCGATGTTTCCCTATAACTTCGCATAGTCTCTGAATTAGAACGCGTCCAATCAATAGTCATCGCAGAGTTTAAGCAGATGGCGTCACTTATCACACTCTAGGCGTTGTCAAGTCATGTACCTTTTATTAAAATTTATCGAAAATTATTTTTATTAATAGGTCGAGTAACGCTAATCGATACTTCGTTATATTATAGATTTTATTTTGTATATTTTTTATGATTTTTATAATTTTCAATATTAAATTCTCATTTTAGGAAATTGTTTTGACTTCATGCGGCTTGTAGCGTAAGTCTAAAATGGGGACATCTTTTACCGCCATCTTGCGTCTCTTCTGTCAAATGCAGTCGTTTTTGGTGGAATAATTTTGTCTCGGCGTTTTGCATGAAGCAAACATTGAAAAACTTGCAAGTTATATGATAGTATTCGTAATTTTATTGGCAACTTCATGAAAATGTCCGTATAAATAATGTGGCGCAAAATTTAAGTGAAAATAACGAATCAAATCAAAAAAATGCCTTCTCCAAGTTGGGCGTGCGTGACAATAGAAATGTCGTAGACGTCGATCGATTGCAAATGTGGAAAAATATTTAATGTAAATATATATGAAGTGCAGGAGAAAGTTTACCTTATCACAGAGATGTTTTGATTTGTGTGGGAACAATAACAAGGAACTACAATGTCTGATATGAAACAAGTGAAAGTGGATAATTGGGGAATATATTTCCTTCAAAGGTTGAAGCATTTCTTCAATCGCACTGATTACTGTGATCTAACTTTACAGTTTCAAGATAATGCTCAACTCAAGGTACATAGACTAGTACTTAATGCATGCACTGAATACTTTGAACTGCTTGAAAGAACATGCGAGATGTACGAAGATTGTTTGGTTATGCCGGATGACTTGCAAGCCGACGTCGTCGTCCCCATTGTCAATTTTATGTACACCGGCCAGCTCGGTTTCAAGCCAGAATTGTTGGAAAGATTATATCAAACTGCACAGGTAATGAACATGCCAGTCCTAACTAAACTACTAGATGCTCACAGAAATCAAATGCAACGAACAGGTCACGATTATCAAAATTTAAGATCGTATTCTAAATCAAATGAGTCCTCTAAACCATCAAAGCCTCCGGCTGTGGCCTCAACGAGTTATACAAGCACCAAGCGGTCTTACAGTAAAGCTTTTGATAACAATACATTTCCTACAAAAGTTAAGAAACAAGTTGTTGAAAAAAACTCACTCAAACCTGATCAAAGTTCACCGAATAATGAAACATCATTTACATATACACATAAAGAATCCACAGAATATCCTTTAAGGAAAAAATCAAATGCTGAATCACGACCGACCCGGTATGAACTGCCAGAAGAATTAGACGGTGATAATATCTTTGATAACTCATTTACAAGTATATCATATGAGTCAACACCGTTGATGGTACACCCAGAGACTGTAAAGCGTTATGCATCAAAAAAAACTAACATCTTTGACGAGACTTCTAGTAACAAAAGATTACTTCACAGCACATCCACATTAGACATTGTAGAGTGTAAGAAACTGTCGTCAAATGAGAACATTTTTGACGATGTCTCTGAAAATGTTCAAGACGATGCATTCTCATCAAATATATCGAAGAAACAACAGAGGGACTCCAGTCAACTGTTTGATCTAATTTTGGATAATGATAATTCAAAAACAACAATAGAAATAAAAGATAGTGAAACAACTAAAAAGCCAAAAATAGATCATGCCAAAATTATAAGTGATGTACTCAAGAAATATCCACATTTGGTAAAGAGCAACAAAAATATAAAATTAAGGGTCTTGGATGCTCCTATCAAATCTAAGAAAGTCAAATCTACAAGTTATTACCAGGAAGATAAAGATATACGAACCAAAAGTGAACAAGACTGGACACTGGACATTGATGTACTAGATTCAAAAGGAGCTGCAAAGCTAATAGCGATGGGTGTCAATAATATCAAGGGTCCATGGATATGTCTCATCTGTGGCACACCTGGGCGAGCTTTACATTTCGGTTCCTACTATAAATTCCGAAGACATTTGATAGATGTACACAATGAAAAACCTGTTATAAATATGTGTGAATATTGTGGACTGAAGTCTCATAAAAGAAATTATCTCTTGCATCATTTATACACCAAGCATGGTGTGCCTCCACCATCACCTTATTATTTTCCAAAGTGTAATCAGTGTCCATACATTGCTTTATCTGAAACATTACTTATAAAGCACAAATCAACACAACACGATGATAGCAAAACCTTTGGCTGTAATGTCTGTGCAGCCACATTCAGTTCGTCTACAAAGTTGCTTACACATATTCAAATGACAGGTCACAAGTACAGCGCTGATAGAAGGACTATATTGCATTGTGTCTATTGTTTTAAAACATTTTCTCGAGAAACAAATCTCTACAGTCATTTGAAATATAGTCATAAACAATCAGCTCAAATTGATAAGATCATAGAGGAATCTGATGATGAGAAAGAATATAAAAGATCAACAAGTGGAAAGTCTGACAAACCTAAAAATATATCTCTTACTTATACAAATGAATATGAAAATATTGATGTCAAGTATCAAATCCAACAAAAACCAGATGGTAATATTCAAGTGCTTTCAAAAGTGCCCCAGTCTTCTGCTTCCTCAAAACATAAAATATTAAACCCATCCTTTAACTCACCCCCTCAGTCCACACAAAAATCAGAAGTATCATTAAGCAACAAAAAACAAGAAGTTTGTGATACGAGACCCTCAAAAATAATTAACAAAGAAGGTGATGAAATTGTTGTAATTAATGGAAGTGAATATATAATTAAGGAAAATCACCTTATTCCAAGGTCACAAAATACACCTGACAATGAAGAATATTTATTAAGCAATGTTGATGCAGAGCAAAGTGAAAACAATTCTATACCAACAACTTCAATGGAGTTCCCTATTATTCATCACACCAATACTGAAGACCCTAAAATGATAATTAAGAAACCACTCCATGTGAATGAACCAATAGAAATTGTTGTTTCAAGTGAAGAACAATACAAAGCCTTAATGTCGTCAACTCATTCTATTATATTCGAGGAACCAAATAAAACACTAACAGTTTTAACTGCACCTCAAACTTCTACACTCGAGGGTACTACTATTGATTTAGATAATACTCAATCAAATGACATGATGATAATACAAGAAAATTATCCTTTAAGTGTTTCTGAAACTGTTGCTGCAGATAACAACAATATTGTGGTGGTTTACAGCCATCAAGTGGATGATCCAAGTAAACAATTTCAATATATACCATCTCAGGGTATTGGAGCACAATTCATACAATCTTCAGCTATAGTGACCGATAATTATGGTACTGTTACTACATCCACTCCAGTTATGAGTGTCCATACATTAGATACAAATGTAAATGAATCATGGCAGAATAGCATCAAAGAAAATGACGAAAGCGTACCAATACAGTTGCAGCTACAACAACAGGTTGAAATTAACAATTCAAACACACAACAAATGATTGAAGACCAACAGAATTTATCAGAAATTCAAAATAATCCAGATGTTACTTCCTCAGTAGAAGCCTCAGTTGTTGCAACAGATTTAAATGTCATCAATCAGACTTCTACACAGATAAGTTTAGAAAATACGGATGCAATAAGTATGGACCAAGTTTTAATAAATGAAGTACCTAATATGCCAACCGCAATAGTATCTACAACAGAGACAAGTGAACAACTTGTACATAAAGAAATACAAACTGAGAGCATAGAACTTATGTGTTCCGACCAATTAGATGGGTCAGAAAATAATATAAATAGTGAACCGTACAATGTAGTTGCAGATAAAGGTAATGAAAATATAATTGTTTTACAACATAAAGTGGAAGAGATTGACATAAATAGTGACATGAATACAACCATTACACAAGAAGCGTCTGTTATTCAACAAAACACAATTACAGAAGATACTACAATGAATAGTGAGTCTAATATTGTGGGGGTACTGACAAACAATACTGAAGACAAAGAAATACAACATGATAAGGAACTCCCTGATCTAACAGCAGAATGGATTGAAGTTGACAAAGAGAAGTTGATAGCAGACCAGGTTGATACTAATGTAACTGGAGGCTCGGTATACATAGAAGAATCAATTGAAAATATCCAACAAGAAATGGCCAAACAATTGGAGGCTATAACAACTGTAAACAATACAGTTCAATATACTGAACCATTAACATTATCTAGTACAAATCAATCTAACATACAGAATGATTTGGTAAAAGAACTAAATAATGAAAATGATTCATCTAGTTTAGATGACAGCGAAATTGCTCCAGAAGAAACAGTTGTCAAAATTTTTATTTCACAAACCGATGACAAAGGAATCCCTGTATTAACACAAAAAGCTGTAGAAACACCATCCGAAGATATCACTGAAGAATTATCGAATACCACAGATAATGTGGAAAATGCTACTGAAAAAATTAATCAAAACAACGTAGTCACTGCAGTTGAGCCCGAAATCAATTCTGAAAATCTAAGTGACCATACAGATGAACCACCGTCGCCTGAAGACAAAGAAATAATGAACAATGACTCGGAAAATAAAACTGAAGAAAATATTAGTTTGGTAGAAGAAAATCATGTTAAGGTCCAACATCGGCCAGTTATATCACTAAATAATAAGGCAAGGGAAAAAATAAATACTATACTTAATGATTGGGATGATAATGATGATCAAGATGATGAAAAAGATGAAATGAAGAATAAAAGTGAAGTTATTGTAGCTAAGGATAATGATGAATTTGTGCAGGAAGGAATTATACCAGAGGTTGATGAGGGAGCAGCTACAAAAACTCATGAAGTTAAAGTTGTTGGAACTAGTAATGATAAAATAAAAAGTATTGTCAGTGATTGGGATGATGATGAGGAAGATGAAGAAGAAGGTAAATGAAGGTGTACAAGTGTGTAAGGTGTATAATCTATTCAACATTCATAAATACGTATGTTATACATAAATATTTATTATGATTTAAATACAGTTCACAAATGGCTTAATAAATAAGTTGTCTTCTTTAAAGTGTATTAAGTTGTATTTAAAAAGATGATAAAACTTTTACATTAATTACAATATTTGTTATCTAGCTTGTATTGCATAATAAAGTAAATTTTTATTTTATGTATAGTTTAAGTTATAATTAAAGTTTTTAAACTGTATTTTTAATTATGTAGCCAAAAATAGGGCACCTTGACAGTGTTTGAATTTTGCGTTTATTATCATGGGGACAGGTAAGGTATCATTGGCTCTTTAGAGTTATTTTAAGAGATTCATTTTCTATATTTAAATTAATGAGGAAATAAATCTTTTTCAGTTTCCATATGTACGAAACAATTTCGAGGATAGCTTTTGCTAAATATATACATTTTTCTTTAAATTACATTAAAAATGCGTAAAGGTACTAATGTAATCAATTCTTTTTTTTTTGTAAGGCTAAAATCATAGTTTTATGGATGTATTCGACTTTAGGACTATATTACAAGACAATTGGTTTTAATCAATTTATTATATTGTAGCATAAGTGTTAGCAATAAATATGTTTTATAAGAAATATTCTTTTATTTGGTTAATTATTCTTTTTTTAAACAAGTATAATATTTTGGGTGACCCCTAAAAAGATCAAAATTGACATGTAATATAATTCGTATCTTTGACACTTTAATTTGACATTAAAATGATTAAGAAATTTTATTTAATATTACTTAATGGTTATGTATTATTGTTAACCCTAATCCCACCATTCTGTTATTTTAATTAAACTTGCATTATTCTTAGGGGTGAATAGGTACAGGGGGAAAACAAGCATCCAGAACAAAAGAGTGATCGCTACCTATGGATATCTACATCAGAGGATCTGCAAATAGCAAATTAAATTATTATTGACTTTGAACTGCAAAATCATTGGAAATGCATTTCAATAAAAATAACTGTCCATGTAAGAAATGGCAATCACTTTTTCTTCCTTGTTGAAGAAATAAAACAAAACATGTATAAAAAATACTGTTTAATTGATTTTATACATTAACAAACAGCCAGTACATTTCACCTATTGATATAGTGTTTTTTTTTAATATTACAAATAATTATCTGAAACTCAATCATATCTGTTAGAAAAATCATTTATAATTTCACAATTTCTAAAAGAAATCGACATGTTTTGAAAAATTAATAACCCACAGCCTTTTTCCTCCAGGTATCAAGTTACCATACCCATTGGAAAACTAAAGGAATTTAATAAATGCAATCAAATGACAAATCACATTTATTTCACAAAAACAATATTAATAAACAGAATTAGTAGTTTGAAACATGTTTAATTAGAAAAAAAAACAAAGAAATATATTTTTAAGCAAAGATTCAAAGTAAGAATTACAATTAAATAAATTACATATTTAACAATATGTTTCAGGAATGAATGTAGCCTTATTTTATAATAAATTTCTTTTACATCATACAAAAATAAACAGCACATACCAACTATATGAAATTCTGCAAATTATTTAAAATAAGCTAAGTTTATTGAAACATTGTTTCAAATTGTATACAATATTTGGGAGTTGCTCTACCAATTTGCACTACACATTGCTGAATTCTAGCACATGTAACATGTTAGATATAAAAATATTGCAAAACATTAGCTATTGTGTACTACAATATTTACACCTATGTGGTGTCAGAGAATACTATTATAGACATGGAGTCCAAGAAACCGATTTATAACTTCTTGTCATATATGCAGACTTCAGTCACATATGCTAAGGACTCGTCATAAATTGAACTTCTAAGAGCTGAGCATACAGATGGAGAGAAAATAATCATTATATTTACAAAATAAGTTACAATATTTACAGTATACTTTTGAATAACTTTTTTTATGTTTGATTTGAATGTTGCCCTAATCAGAGATAGATACTAAAACATATTTCACCATGTATGCAAGAAACACAAAGCCAACAAGCACAAAAAGATTTGTTAGAATGTAGTACATGTTGGATTGCTGTTCTGTTGTCACTTCACTGTCACTATTTGTGTTCGAGTTGTTGGCATTCAGCAAGGCCTCCTCTCTCTGTTTAATCAATAGCTCAATCTCCTCTACATATTCCGGAAACAGCTCACAGAACATTTTATTTTTAAGGTTTATTTCGAGTGATTCAGCCGCCAAACATCGCTTTTGGTAGTCAGACGTCTCAATAGAGCCTAATGTCGGAGTTTTCTCCAACATAAAACTGAGTAAACCTGTCAATATGGTAGAGATTGACCATGCTGGATTCCAAGTATCTGGATGAAAATCAGTTATGCTAAGACACAAACGTGTGTTTGTCTTAAATCTTCCATTAGGCGTAATCATGTAAATTGATGGTGGTTTAAATGGGAATTCTCTGGGGAAAATGATTTTGCCGTGATAGTAACCTCCTTCATATGGACTCTTTTCAGGACCCTTCACAACGTAATGCCATTCGAGGATATTAGACGGCACCGGTTCAGCAGTCACATATGGTACTGGATCATTTTTAAGCCTGAGATAATCTTGCTTCAATCTGCTGGTAGCACCCGTCACCTTCGTTTTCGGCATCGTTTATTACACAAGTAACTTCAGCTACTAATTGAAGTGGATACTCAGTATTAAAACAACTTATTCATTGTACAACTGTCGTATTTCCAAAATTATCACTTGAATGTATTAAGTTTTCACTAAAACAAATAATCGTTATAAAGAACAGGATACGTCATTACCAAAAGACTTGCGAACTCGCGATTCGCTCAAACTTCGAGTGCCTGACGTCAATGTCATTTATACGATGACATTTGTGTTTCGCCACGAAATTAATTCTCAATATATACACATAAAATAATTCCCTTATTGTTCCAAAATATTTTAATAAGCTCTACATAAGTAGAATTTCATTTGTGAACCTAAAAAGTTACATTACTATTTTTTTTTTCTGGATTCATCGATACAAAAAAAAATTGCTGACGTTATTACAATGCATAGAAACATTGAAAACGTTTCGTAGATAAATATAAAAAGAACTGGTTCTGTGAAATTGTTTGTGTATGAACATTTGTAATTATGAACAGTAACGAAAAATGTGAGACTTAATCAATACATGATAAGAAAAAACATCATCTAGAAGACTAGAAGTCTTTATTCACAGAGACTGAGATTTTTATTCCTTCAACCCTTGAAAACATAATAAGCTGACTTAAAAATAGATGATTTAGAGAATATTAATTTGTATTGTCTAGATTTGTTGTAAAATATTGTCTATGGATTTTTTAATGCTGGCAATATAAATAAGGAGCCCAGAAAGTTGATCTAGCAACACTGATTAATCATCTGCACCACGCGATTTTGAGAATAAATCGGTCTTCCGTATATCAATTTATTTTACAAATAATTTCAATTATTTACGATGTTCGGACAGCAACCGATTTTAGTTTTGAGTGAGTAAAAGTGTCTTTACAATATATGATATTCCATTAATAACTTTTATTCATTGTAAAAATTAAAATTTCAGGCCAAAATACAAAACGTGATTCCGGTCGGAAGGTTCAACTGGATAATATTCGCGCTGGAAAAGTATTTACGTTTAAAACTTTATAAAAACCTTATTTTCGTTGTTGGATGACAATAAAACATCATTTCAACTTTTTCCGATGTGTATTTCAGACTATAGCGGACGTTATTCGAACATGCCTTGGCCCACAAGCTATGTTGAAAATGTTAATGGACCCGATGGGTGGTATTGTGATGACAAATGACGGCAATGCTATTCTTCGCGAGATCACCGTACAACATCCAGCAGCTAAGTCGATGATAGAAATTGCGAGAACACAAGACGAAGAGGTTAGATTTGTTTCCATTAATAAAAAAAATATGTTAACCAAACTTTAATTGCACCAATCGTAATCATCTTCAATGCTTTCATTCATGTAAAATTTTCATCAACCCATCTAAAGAAATACATAACATACAATTACTACTACTAAGTAGTGATAAAGTAATCCAAAATAATTCATTGTAAGTGATTTTTATTATTTAGACCATCATGGACACCGCTAACATATTACTTTATTTCAGGTTGGTGATGGCACCACATCAGTCATAGTTCTAACAGGTGAGATACTAGCTGTAGCAGAACCCTTCCTGGCTCAGAACATACATCCTACAGTCATTATCAGAGAGTTCCGTCAAGCTTTGGAAGATGCAGTCAAATTGCTTCAAGAGAAAATCTCCGTACCGATTGACTTGAATGACAGAGACAAGTTAAAGGAAGTGGTAAGTTTAACATGTTTACAATTTTACTTATTAAATATATTTTTTGACTTTCATATAAATAAATTACAGACATTGGCAACATTCAATTTTGCTTAAATATGTTAACACTATAAAGCATATGTGACCCGCAATATGTCCATAAATGTGCAAGTTAAGACTTTGTTTTAGTATATAAAATACATGTTTGGATCTATAGAAACATGTCACCTTTTTATGGAGTAATCAATCTCTGATTAAAATATAATGCAAGTTATAATTTTCAGATCCGATCTTGTATAGGCACCAAGTACATTGGTCGCTGGGCAGATCTTGCAGTGGACATTGCCCTCGATGCTGTTAACACTGTCACAATTGTTGACAATGGCAGAGTTGAGGTTGATATCAAGAAGTAAGTAACTAAAATGATTTCATGTGTATACTTTTCCTTTTGCCTTTGTGACATTTAATTCCGTTTAAGTAAGAACTAAATTTATAATCATCAGCTCACTTTACATCCTCACTGAGATGCTCGGAGCTTACTTTATTATTAGGGGTGGCCAAAAGGAGTAAAAGTTTTAAAATACATGTAAAATGGCTAATACTCCCATATTTATCTGTCTTGTTGGCACCAATTAGCTCTAAGCCTATTTGTGCTTAGGGGCTCTTCTTCAGGTTGAATGGTATTGATATTTTATAGCCTGTCTCTCATTCTTTAGTGCTAAGAGTTGCGTTAGACAATGTCTTTTAAACATGTTAAGCAGCACGTAATAAATATCTAAAAGTGTTTATAAAGTTTATATAAAAACAATTGTTTTACAGCTATGCTAAAGTTGAAAAGATTCCCGGAGGTACGATTGAGGAGTCCCGTGTACTTAACGGAGTGATGTTCAACAAAGATGTCACCCATCCGAAGATGCGACGTGTCATTGAGAACCCGCGCATCGTCCTGCTGGACTGCTCCTTGGAGTACAATAAGGGAGAGAGTCAAACCAATGTTGAAGTGTTTGGAGACCAGGTGAGTTTTGATTTCTATGAGAATGACTTGAAAATTCTAAATCATTAAAATAATGTCATACAGCAATAGAGACGTTTCATCAATAGTTAAAAAAAAAAACATTTTAAATCGTCTTTTAAAAGGAGAGTTTTTCCATTTGTTCATAATTTTTTAGGTTATCAATATACAAGCAAAGTTTCATGAAAATCTGTCAATTTGTTTAGGAACATCACGGGCCCGACATTTATTTATATTAATATAAAATTAATACTAGTTGCATTCAATTTATAATATAGTTTGTTAATTTCAAGTTATACCCAGTTTGGTAATTGACATCTTTAATTTTTTTCTGACAGGACTTTACGAAGCTACTGCAGCTAGAAGAAGAGTTCGTGAAGCGACAGTGCGAAGATATCATAGCTCTGAAACCCGACCTGGTGGTGACGGAGAAGGGTGTGTCAGATCTTGCGCAGCATTATCTGGTACAAGCTGGTATCACTGCTGTACGCAGGTAAGTGAGACATAATTATATTTATATTTATAGTTGACATTTGTATTGTAATTGGTTCCATGTTTAAAAATATTCTTTTTCTAAAAAGCTTTATACGTCACAGTAAGCATAGTAAAGAGATTTTAACAATTGTTAACAACCGAAACCGACGACAATATTTATTATGTATGTTTATGGATGATATAAAAATGTGCCTAGAGCACGCCAAAAGGAAATATGCAACCTCTGCCTATCCCGCTAGGCTAAGGGTGCGAGTTGTGTTATTAATTTAAATATGCTTGCTTGATAGTCTAATGTCTATAATTAATAGAAAAGGCAAAATTATAAAATAACACTTTGTGTGAGTTTGGAACGCATTATGAATTACTGAGTCCGATATAAACCTTGAAATCACTTTAGAGCATAGCATACTTTTGAAATATTGCTTTATTTTATACTAATATTAATAAGAGTTGATCATTATCAACAGATTACGTAAAACAGACAACAACCGGCTCGCGCGCGCGTGCGGTGCTACCATAGTGAACCGCACTGAGGAACTGAAGGAGACCGACGTGGGCACTGCCGCTGGCAGATTTGAAGTCAAGAAGATTGGTGATGAGTACTTCACCTTTATTACACAGTGCAAGAACCCTAAGGTAAACTTAAGTGTTACTTATCTGACCCTATACATTTGTTTATTTAGTTTCCTTTATAGTATAAGGAAGTTGTTGGATGCGAAAGGAGGACCACTGTGGAAGGCATTGCGGAAGGCTTATGACCAGCAGTAGACGAAGGCCGATGATGATGATAGTTTGAATAACATAATTAAGGGGGAGTACCGGACATATAGTGAGCTAATGAATCATCATCAGCCTTTGTTGCCCACTGCTGGACGTAAGCTGCTGAATGGAAATGATAATTGATAGGTTAATTTGTATGATGAAAAGCTTTTGTTCCATCACACATAAAAAGTAATAAAAGTATTTATTTTATTAGAGTAAAAACTTTTTATATATGTTATGTTAAACCGGGAGGAAGTTTTATAGATATTAAAAAAAAAATTGACATATTTTAGGCGTGTACCATACTTCTCCGCGGCGCGTCAAAAGATGTGTTGAATGAAATCGAAAGGAACCTCCAGGACGCATTGCACGTCGCTAAAAATTTAGTAAGTAATTTATCACAAGATGATACTAGACATATTTTTTTTACCACAAAATTACATCAAATTCCAATAAAGTGAAATATGTGACTGTCAATTATGAAATATAACTCTTGTGTTAAATATTTGGCGTTTTGTGGGATGTTGTGTTTATCTGTTTGTCGATAAATCTAGGTGTTGAACCCGCGACTAGTATCCGGCGGAGGCGCCGTGGAGATGTCTGTATCGGGCGCGCTGGCCGCCAACGCCGCGCACAACACTCCGTACCGCGCGGTTGCACAGGCGTTGGGTAATAAATGCTGATTTATTTGCTAGTGTCTTATATTTCATGAAGTAATTCATTTGTTCATTTTTTACCTGTATGTGTCAATATCTTTTACTAAAATTATTACACTAATGTTTTTAGATTTGTGTAGTCAAGGAATTAAATTTGCTTCCCACTTAAGATCGAAGTACACTATCACTATAATAACTATAATTTAGCACGTATGTGTTACTATGACAGTACTTTTTAAAACCTCTCTGTGTAATTCCAGAGATAATTCCGCGCACGCTGGCGCAGAACTGCGGCGCGAACACGATCCGCACGCTGACGGCGCTGCGCGCGCGACACGCGGCCGGCGCGGCCTCCGCGGGTATCGACGGCGAGACCGGCGAAATTGTCGACATGGCCGCCAAGGGGATATGGGAACCGCTCGCTGTTAAGATGCAGGTACGCGGAGATTGAAATACCATAAGCAGTGGTGGCATGTGTGCCAAGAAACTGGTGCACTCATTACTTGCTAACATAAAAATTAGTATTTAATGTTACAGTTAAAATTTCATTCTGATTAATTAATTAAAAAAAAGAGATTGAGATATTTTTTTCTCGTTTCTTTTTTAAATATCTTGGTATTTGGATGCTCAGCGCACGAACTTACTGAAGGACGAGTTGAAACTGATCCATAGCGAAATAGGGTTGCTGGGGTGGGCTGGAATACATTCTTGTTTCTAAGCACAAAATACGCACTAGTTTACTAAGATTTTACACCTAATACTCGAAATTTCTAATAATTCTAGAATTCAATTCAAAAACAATTCAATATTTGCATAAAAGTCGCCAATTGATTGAAAAGGCTATTAAATAACTTTTATCATTTCCAGATCTACAAGACCGCGGTGGAAACGGCAATTTTAATTCTAAGAATCGACGACATCGTGTCTGGTTCCAAGAAGAAGTCTGACAAGGAGCCGACCGCGCCCGCCGCCATGGCCGCCGGCCAAGAGTAACACTGTCTACACACTTCTAATACAATGGCACGGTGGTATTTCACTGATCACACTGATCACTGTGTCGCATTTATGGATGAAATTGTTACAAATGATAACAAATATCATATTTTGTACACAATGTTTAATGCTTTCAAAACTTGTACCAGTGATTTGGACTTTACAAAAATATTGTAAAATTAATCAACAAGACTAGATAATATTATCTATACAATTTTAGATTTCACAGATGAAATTAAAGGGATGTGTTTTTTTTTATCAAAAATTAAAAAGTCAGACGGTAATTCAATATTTGGTTTTTAACAATAATAAATGATAGACTGGGAATATCGTATATGTCGCAATTTATTTTTTAAATAGTTTTATTGTAATAAATAATTCATTAATATTCGTCCAATTTTGTTCATCACACCGCTCACATATCGTAATTGTTTACGTATGTATGTATGGAAAATGTATGATTTAGAATACATTAAAACACTTAAGGTATACTACGTAAAATGTTTGTCATTTTAAAAATTGAATTGAATTTTGAAATATCTGCCTACCACTTTTTATGAAAAAGTATGACTTGATATCATACTATGTTTATAAAAGAGTGATTCGTTTTTCATTCGTTACGCGTATTTTGTTAAGTCTGGCAACACAAAAATTTTAGTGCGGGCAACACTATTTTAATTTTATTCTCGAAAACCATAAAAAAAATATGAAAGCATTTTAATACTAGCTTTTATCTATAAGTGCTAACAAGGATGCCTTATGCCTTTGAGCTTTATGCGAAAAGTTTTAGTTAACTCTATGGTAGTTTATCTTTTAATTTATGGTCTCTTGTAATGTCTATTCGCGTTCATTTGAGTTATAATTGTCGAATGAAGCAAGCTGAACAATAATAGTATTAAAGGTTTATACACTAATTCAATTATTTGTTTTACTTTATCCCATCTCATGAACTTCCAATTAATTTGATACTCAAGTAATCTATGCAAACTATTCTTGGTATTATTATTAACACGTTAAACGCCGATAGAAAAAAATAAAAATCGTAAAAATACTTTTGGTCGTAATTTGTTTATTATGTTACGATACGTATAGAAAATAAATTTTATTCAATTCTGTATATGGGTTACATAGTTAAATACATAGCTGAGGTCACCGGTGACCCCCATGGCGTTTAGCGTGTTAAATACAAAAAAATCTGTTTTGCTAAATAAATAACTGCTGTTGTAAATATATTTCGTTAGTGGTAACCTATGAAAATGCTAAATAAGCGTAACAGGAATTAAAGGAAAAATACTAATATTTTATTAAAAGAAATTAATGTACACAATTCGTTAGGTTTCTTTGGTCGTTTTCTACAATTAGTCCTCGATTTTCCCAATTTATTTCTAAGTTCATTGAACTCTAAGGTGTCTAAGGTGATTACATTGACATTGTTATCTAAGGTGTGATCATATAGTGCCTAAAACTTGGCAGAAGTGTAGAATTCGTTTCTACATAAAGAATTATTCGAATCTGTGTTGTGGTTGCCGAGATCCTAAATAAAAAAGTTTAAAAAAAAATCTTTCTATAATAGTATAGATTACACTGTACACTAGTAATTAACATTACAATATACCTCGCTGACTGCACATATCCACGGACACGGATGTACCGTCATATTGTTAGGAATGATTTTTGAATAAAAACCGTTATTTGCGCGTTTCCATTATCGTATATTTAAAAAAAAATAAAAAATATAATTACGTTCACGACTTGGTGCGGAAGGTGTAGGATCGCATACTGTGGAAGGCATTGGGAAAAGTCCGATGTCCAGCAGTGGGCAGACAAATGATAATTACGTTCTAGCTTAGTTAACTTGGACGATATGTGTCTTAAGCCTTTAAGGAGTTTTCAAAGATTTATTGCTATATTTTTAATTTACAATGGTATTGTAAGCTACAAAAATCTAAAGATAATCATAATATAAATATCAAGTACTAATTAGATGTGAGGGTTTAAAACCTAATAAAAACAATTTTAATAGCGTCACAATAGCGCCAATGTCTACTGCTCAATGAACTTTCACAGCGTGTAATGGAAACGTTTTTGAGTACATCCGGTCAGACAAAACGTTCACGACCCGTGACCGTTGTCGCCGGGGTCGACAGAGTCTGTCATTGCGCTGTGGACCATTGGGCTAGCTGGTTGAATATTTCGGGACTATGCAACGGTAAGTAAAATGTTCATAATATTAAAATAAATGCTTAAATAGTAATTAATATGAAACCCTTCGCAGAGTGACAGTTAACATATGTAGATTGATCTTTAATTGTTAATTTGATTATTGGAATCATATATTTATGTATTAAAATTTACTATGTTCTATTGTATGTTTTTTCATAGCCTTATGGAAATAAAGTTAAAAAAAAACGCCTTGTTAAATTTAATAGCAGATCCGTTATTCCGTATATCTTTTTTGCATACCTTTTCTTTTAATTGTCAATTTGCCTGCAGCTATACTACTTATAAAACGGCTTAACTCACGTGTAACTCGTCGCTCAGTGAGCGACGGTCCGCGAACGCCCTATAGTAACGTTCCTACACACCCTGAAGATGAGCCCCCGATGGGCTCGAAACTAGTCGGTATTGACACCGAGTTACACGTGAGTAAAGCCGTTTTATAAGTAGTATAGTGAAATGGCTCACGAAAGTTTTAATAGTTTAATTGCCTGTAGCTATAATCTTATCTTTTTAAATGGAATCTCAGCAATGACGAGACTTGAATAAATGTTTTGTAGAAACAAGCCATACATTTACTTTTTAGGAGGCATGTAGATAGGTAACTGTCCTACGAGAATTCCATGCGCATAAAGCCGCATGAGAATATCTAGTTTTAAGAAATGTCGCATATTGTACAGTATTTGTGTTATTGACGAATTTTAGAAATTACATTCAAAAATCCTTTAACACATCGTGTAATTTCATACGATCATAGTGTGTTTACATATATCTGGACTGTCAATAGCTTTAGTACAAAGGTATAGTATAGTGACGAAACTAGGTCGATATTCGTGTTCGACAGAATTCAATGCAACAAATGCATATTGTCAACAATCGATCTATTCATTGTC
The DNA here is from genome assembly GCA_027563995.1 of Papilio gigon. NCBI lineage: Eukaryota > Metazoa > Arthropoda > Insecta > Lepidoptera > Papilionidae > Papilio > Papilio gigon. The sequence continues at coordinate 1,710,252 of JAODUI010000013.1, forward strand.
TCGATAGTGGTTTTGCGGAGCATAACAAATATGAACACAGGTTCAATAAAAACTAGAGTATTTTTTTAACTATATTTCTTGTGTCGTTGAAAGCTACGGCTAATAATCAAATAGTATTCATTCGTACTATATTCGTACTTTTTAAATGTTTAGTATTTAATTATTTTAAAAATAACGTGTATCGTAATATCGTAATATTGAAATTATTTTTGCAAGGTAAACTTCCGTAATTATTTTGGACAAAACCGACTGTTGCAAGGTCATCGGCCGCCATCAGATTTAATAATCTCGAATCATTCATGGTTTGCTGGACATTTTCTGGTTTCCGTTTAGATTTCGTCATATATCCGCCATTTTTTCATTAACACATAAGAGAATATTTGCGGATGAAAACATGCAGGCGCTGCACTAACTTGCATTTTTTTAGTTTAGAAAGCTTAATAAATGTCTTAATAAGTGTGCCTGTGTATTTCAGTTGTTAAAAAGATCAACAATATGAAGAAATATACGACGTCCGCTCTATGGGTAGCAGCGCTTCTACAAGTGGTGACTTCTTTCGATGTTCAACCACAATCTCAAGACAATTCAGATGTACGTAAATTTACTTCTAAACAAAAACCTTTTTTATTTTTTGTTTAAACTTGATTTCTTTTTGTTTCAGGACGAATTAGCAGAGTCGACAAGAGGACGTCGTGGAGTTATAGAAGAGGAAAAGTTTTTTAATGTGAATTCTGACATGAGAAACAATTTGAATCAACATACACCCTGGCTTCCAGCATTACATTCTGAAGACGATCCTACCACCAAAATATCTATTACTAACGACATTAAAGATTCAATATCCCATCAAACAACAGAAAGAGTAACAGATAAAACTATTGGACGTGGCGCGAGAGCTTCCAATGAAAACTGGGTTAAGTTATCCTTTCCTAACGATGAAAAATCTAGCGACAATATACTCACTCCACCGAAACCAACTGGCGATCTTATAAACTCACGAATGCCACGAGTTAACTTCGTCACACAGAATAAAGCGTTAGAAACATCGGAAACCAGAAACGATAGAGATGCAGTGCAGAGATCAACTCGAACCGATATAAGAACAGAATTCGTTCGACCGGGTGACGATATAATGAAACAGAAACCAGTATATCCGAGACAAGCGGTCTACTATCCTGAAACTAGAATGTTTTACGATGATAGATATTACAATGAGGATATGTACAGACGTGACCCCTACTACGATTTATACGAACGTAAAAAATATTACCCCGGCCCTAGAGTTGATAGATACGATGAGCCGTACGATAGTTATGTACCAAGGAAACCAAAGAGAATTATTTATTACGCTCATCTACCTGAGGTAGTGAGGACACCACCTAGTGTCGATTTGAGATATCGATATTCTAATGACCCTTATCGTCGATTCGATGACGACTACTCAAGAACTGGCAGGTATGACTACAGATTCAGAAACAGATATCCGTACGCAGCTTTAAGAAAAGACGAAAAAAATTATAGAGATTTGGTTATCGCTGGCACTGATTCCAGAGACAAGAAAATTGATGAAAAAGTGACACCGACACCAATATTATCTAAAAAAGAAGATAAAGAAAATAAACAAATCAATAACAATAGAAATGCTAATAGAAATAATATAAACAGCCATCAGTATCATGAAAGTGCTCCGAATTACAATAATCAAATGAATCATAAGACTTTCGTTGACTCGAAGAGGCTCGATGACGGTTATTTCAGATTGGATGAACCGTTCTTTCATTCCGCTATCGACGATTCATATCAAAGAAAATATTAATTATATTAAGAAGAGATTTAAAATGATTCTTTTGAAGTTTTCAAATATTAATCGAGTACTTTGGAAACTTCGAAATATAATTAATACGATAGGGAATGGGTTTTTTTTTTAAATTGGTATGATTTAATATTTAAATTATAAGTTCTGAAACTATTCATGTAATCTGACAGTAATAAATTGGGTAGCCAGCTACGAAGTGTTGTTTTAATTATTTAAGGGGCGTTTCCGTTACGACAAATTGTAATAGTAATAAATCGGCAGTTTAAATTAAAACACGGGAGGGTGAAGATGAATTTCATTAAGAATTAATTAATGTCATTCTTAAAGCGTTTTGTTTTTCCACGCGAATAAAAAACATCTGTCGGTGATGTTCGGGCGGCGACGCGTTTTCTTGAGGTAATTAAGCAATAAATTTTGTGGCTGGCAACATCTCGAGGTGGGGGCCAATTACGGTGCGCGTTTAACAAAATAAATGTTCAACACTTGAAGCGTCGGCGTTATTCTGAATCTGGCATTTATACACGTATCGTTGGATTGTAATTATATTGGAAAAAACTTGTTGAATCAATTGATAATTCGAGATATGTAATGGGTTGATTAAATTATCTTGATAAATACTGAATTAACTGAGGTGTGCGCCTAGTATAATCTACTATGTAGACTTCTGACTGACAAATAGTCGATTTCAATAAAATCTTAAAGAACTAAATCAAAAAAAACTCTTTAACACTTGATTATAGTTGTGTAATTTATAATATGTAGCTATTTTTCAAATAAAACTACATCGTAGTCAAATGGAAACATATTGACCAGAATAGGGACACAAGGAGGAGACAGCGCCGAAACCAACTTGACTAATTAGTCTCAAGGCTTAGAAAAAAGCCCGCGACATGACAGCGTGTAATCAGGGGGATAGATTCTGTGTTTTAGCTTTTTTTTATTTGATGTGGCAACCCTAGCGGATTAATGGCGGGCTCATAAATAACACGTAATTAAATGTACGCTATGGGGTTGCAAGCGAGATTCTTGTATTTTTAAATAGCAACATTTTAATTTGTGTCATAATGCAACATTAGGAAGCATATTTGCATATTCTAAAATAAAGCAATCAACAAATTTTAAAATAAATATTATTAATCTAGTCTAGATAATAAATGAAATGTAATAAATATTAATAAATTTAATAATTAGAATTGGATACATCTATTGTGCAAATAAACGGAGTATGGACACGGCGATACTTGATGACTTGAATTATTTATGAAGTCCTCGAATTATGGTGACCACGCGATCATTATTTTAATAATTAATTGTAAAAATAATATACCGACATTAAACAGATAAATAGTTTAACAAAAAACATAAAAATCCTGACTTAAGTACAACTCAAGCGTTTTCTTTCTTGAAAATAATACCATTTTTTTCACGCAATATGGCGAGGGTTTTGTATTAGTGGCCGGGTTATAAGAGAAAACAGTTTTTGATTATTTTAGTAATTCAAATTTGAAATTAGTATTTCGAAGACAAGTAACCTAAAATCAAAGACGGAGAAGCGCTCCGTAAGGTAATTTTCATACGTCAGCTAAGCTATTAATGTGAGTAGGATTCCTGTAAACCACACAGTCTCTGAGCGCACGTAGCGGTGCCGAACCTGCGGTCTTAAGTTCCCAGACCGCATCAGATAATGTGTTATTCCTAGACTTACTAATTTATAGATATGATGCAGGTAGAGTTTAACTTAACCTAAAACGCATTATTAATGAGATGAGGCAAAGCATAGCAAAACTTATTAGTAATTTACTCGTCATCATCATCAGCATAGTGTAGTCCACGTCTGAGTTTATGAATAACAGACTTGATTTCTTATAGTCAGTAAGAAGAGAATTTGGAAATAAAAGAATTCTCATCATCATCATCATGATCATCAGCCCCTGTCTGTTGGACATGGCTTTTCCCAATGCCTTCCACAGTATGCGGTCCTCCTTCCACTTCCTGCCGACCGCACTAAGTCATCGGTGCACCTGGAGGAAGGACGCTCAACATACATCATTCAATATAAAAAAGTTGTCAAATGCTAACAATCTGTGGTGAATTGCTAATTTGTAATACAATGTTACTAATTATAAATTGTTGTGTTATAAAATGAATCCGTATTTCGTCTAATATTGTGGCCACTGCACGAAGAAGGGTTGTGACAGATGCTCTGTGGGAGTCCGTTGTACAACATTACATAATTCCGGCAAACAGCAGCAATGTCTTGAGGCGAAATTCATTACCGTCTCCTTCGAAATTGCCGGAATAAGGCATTACACGGCCTTCACTCAAATTTAATCCCGGGGTAAGCGGACCGACCTAATTGGAGACCTTGTTTGTGGTAATAATATAAAGGGTTGTCTTGTATTCTTTTCTTTACGAATAAATCTTACGGAAAGTAAACTTGTATAACACAACTAGTCAATTTACCTAAAAATAAAATTATTAAATCATTAACCGTATTTGTTGTTCATTAACATGTTTAGATTGAGACCCGCCATCTATGTTATGTAAGTAAAAACATGCAATCTTTTACTTGTTAAAAATAATTTATTTCCACACAGAAAAAAAATCACTGTATTTTTATATCTAATACTCTATTAATATTATATTTCCTAATTTCTTGTCTCGGTACCAACGCGTTCATCAGCTGCGATGCTCCATCGCCGCCATTTTTAAAAAATAACGTCGCTTGGCTATGGTCTATTATAGACAGTGGGCCGTCATTCAGTTCTATCTTATATATTTTTTTATTATAGTTTTGAATGTTTCGTCAATCCATGACTAAATTCTAATGTATCTAATATATTATTTTGTAAGTGATGAGAAGGAAAGTAATTATTTTAATGTAATAAGAATACGGGTGCAAAGAAACTGTTGCGACTATAAAAGAATCCTAATAAGGATAATTTGACTTGATAGATGTTTTATTGAATAAATACGTGTTCTAAGTAGTCCAGCGTATTTTTTAGTGTTCAGAATTTCAAGAGATAATGATTACCTTCGTTAGAAATATTAAATGTATTCAAAATATATTCAAAGCAACTTAAATGTCATAAAGCGAGTTGAAACGGCCCGTAAACGTAAGTAGCGACATCTAGCGGCGCGACAACACGACACCCAAACTATTAACATGTCAATAACAATTTGGTGAATTGCATTTATGTTGTTATAAACGAGTTCCGCAGGGTAAGGGTTGAACTTAGGGTTGCCACATAAATGTTAATGTTTATATAAATTTACCTCGTCAGTACAAATTGTTATTTAAGTTTAGTCTAGTTTAATACCTTCTATCAAAAGTAGGTCATTTTAAAACAATACTTTGACCGTGACCATGTCAAAGTGCAGTTAAATTTTGATGGGTAATTGAATAAATTGGCTTAGTATACTTTTCAAGCCTTTTTTTATGCTATACACTTTATTCTAATTCGATAACTTTTTAATATTTATTTTACATAGCAAAAAAATTAGAATTTAACGAAAATTTGTTACACAATTTTAATATATTTTTTTTACATGTATATTAGTCTCAGAAATCATAATTAACCGTAGTAGTTAAGTTGTGTGTTAACCCTTAACACCGACATATACGACTATGACCCTGCCAAGTGTAAACAGTCCTGAAGTCGAGGGTCGCGCCGTGTCCCGGGACACGGACGGCCACTGGTAATTTTCAATTCCTCCGCCGTATCATAACCTTTACATTATTCATTAAACTTCAGATATGATCCGGGTTCATTCCTAATTAATATTTATCCATAATATCGCTGTCTTGTATTTTAAATTAAATTATGGCCTTTTAGAGTGCAATATATTTTAAATCTACACACAGAAGGAAGTTCTCAATTCGTTTGTATTTTATATATGTTTTTAACTTTTGTTGTTTTATTATAAAATATCATCCCTGGTGTTAATATTTCTATTTTTTTTTTAAAAATCGAAAACTAGTGGTTGCTGGTTGCTCCATCATCATATCAGCAACATGTCGCACACTGCTGTGTAGGCTTCCCCCAAAGAGCGCCACGACGATCGGTCCTCGGCCGCCCTCATCCAGGATGCTCACGCAAACTTAACCATATTTTTTTAAAATTAAAAACTATCCCGTAGTTTTGAATAGTAATATTTTAGAGTGTACTTGTGTAAGGGTGCATATGCTATTTAATTTTATTAAGAAATTATATCATTTTAGTATCAATAACATATAAGCGAAATGTCAATAAATATTAACCATGTAAGTTGCTTGTTGTCTATGAAATTTGAAACCCTTAAACTAACAACTTGTTAGGACACCGACGAATACGTCCTAGGTCTTCTGTAACATTGTTACGGACGTGTAGCTCGTTTGTCAAATAATATATGAAACTAACTAACCTGGCGAACTTTGTCGCGCCTGGCAGTCGATTCTGTAATTTTATACTACCGTCATTCAATTGTTTTGTCCTCCATTCATGGAGGTACACCTCTCCACTGACACTTAAACTGTACGGCATATAGTATTAAAGTAAAAATTGACTTTTAAGTATTATTACGACCCAATTATATGAGAGTATATAAACAAGAGCGTCGGTGGCGCAGTTGTTAAGCGCTTGACCGTACCGGACCGTACTCGACATTGTCCAGGTTCGATCTCCGCCGTGCATCAATGTGTTTTTCCACTTTCGAATTGTATATGGACATTAAACCACGCTCTTAAGGCGAAGGAAAACATCGTGATGCTCGTACATATCGGCGAATAAATTCGAAGATGTGCTTGAAGTCAACCAACACACACCGGGCCAGCGTGGTTGACTATGGCCTAGTCACACCTAAACCTAGACCCTCCACTCCCATGTCATAAAAAAATAAGCAAAACAAAGACCCTCTACGCCCTAGAGTGCTTACGTCATAGGTCCCTAATATATTACACATTAGAAAGTTTGAATAGCTAAATGGGTCTTGATACAATTTGGCACAGAGATAGATTCCTGTCTGGAGGGCATAGGGTTCGCTATGGGTTTTTTTTCTCTTTTTTGTCTGGTGTGCCAGCCAGTAATAAAGCTTTATAAAATCGATTAAGAACAAAACGAGTCGTAGACCAGTTAAACGAATGTCACATAATAAATTATTATCGAAGTCGTGCGACAATGTATTCGAATTTCTTAGAAGCGGCGAGATTCAGTATCGGAGAATCTCGCACGGGCTCGCTTACTCATTTTACTTTATGTGACATTTTATTAGAACTTAAAGAAGGTATCTTGTCGAATAACAAAGGTGTTATTTTGTTTCCGAGAAGAATTTTTGTCGCCCGTCTATATTAATGGTATAGTTGGAGAATTTTATTTCATACCCATTTTGGTTGTTATTATCATTTGGTTTAGTTGGAATTAAGTTGAAAATTTGACATAGCAACATAGCGACGTGAATTATAGCTGGTTTGATGACAAGCTTCTAGAATTGATTGTGAATGGGAAGGGAATTTATTTCCTCGACTGTTGTGTTCAAACAATGTTGCTAAGATTTTTTATATTTATGATACAAGGTATTGTTGACAGCTTATGAAAGAATTGTCTTTAATTTAAAGCTAACTTGTCATTTCTGATTCTTGTACAGGTTAAAATTGTTCAAACAAACTATATTTAAAGGCGGCGTGATAACGTGTGTAATCAATAAAGCAACCTTACTCATTACGAAAGCGTTTGCTCAACTTTTTGACGCAATGCGCCTATTTGTCGAACTCCCGCGTCTAAATGATACAAATTGTAAAATTACATACATGTCCTCGTTTGTGTGCATATATGTATGTATACATTTGTTTAGACCAGCAATAGTTGGTACACATGTACTTAAAATTAATGTAATAATTTATTAAAAATATTCTATATTAAGTTTTATTTAAAATACAAAAAAAGTATTTATTCGAAAGTCTTAAAGTTTTTTTAAGAGAAGTGGCCAATTGGCGGAGTCACGAAGTGGTCATCGACGCCCATTGACATCCGCAATGCCAAAGGAACCACCAATGCGCTGCCAGCCTATCAGAAAGAGGTACGTTCGCTTCCTATTTGGTTCTATTTATTTCAGTGTTTTACTACTAGGCGTAAATATATACAGCAAAGCAATATTTTCATATAAAATTCATATCACGTGTACAATATCTTCCAACAAAAAATGGTCCGATGTCCAGATGCAATCGGACACACCGCGGCCGAGAGATGGCTCGAATAAATAATAAAAATATTGGCTATAAAGACAATTGATACGTTATGAGTGGCGGTGCATGTCCGCCGGGTTGTTTATGGTTAGTGGGCTATCGACACGGGCAGGCGCGGGTTCGATACCCGGCCCGCGCAAAAACGGGCCCAACAACGCCCGCCGTAATATAATGCGAAATGATCGCCCGTAATGTGTGTACGCCGCAAAATATTGCAGTACACCAATACAGCTATAAATGATGCTCCATTTGTAATTAAATGTTTTTAACGTAAAAGTCATTTGGAGATATTTTCAAACCAATACGACTTAGTGTTCTTCGAGAAGCAAGCATACTTTCTTAAAGTCAACACATCTGTGGTTACTCCGGTGTTACAGATGTATGGGCGTCGATGAGATGCTGTTGCTCGCGTGCCCCTTTCCCTTATAAAAAAACACAAACAATTAAAGGGAGTAGATTATATTTAACAAAAGTCAACTGAGAATGCTCGAGGACAGTTTTGGACGATTGGATAATTAGGACGGTTATATTATTATGTTTAGAAATTGGCATTGAGTACCATGTACATATCAGTCAATATAATACTCAGATGTTTTTCTTCGTGGTACTTTGAGTATGAATGATAAACTTCTATTAGGCCTGAATTCGTATTTCCTCATTAATTTTTTTTTATCACAATCAACTGTTTTTTATGACAATGTTCTTAAATTTTAATCTTGTAAAGCTTTTCATATATCAACGAAAATTACTCGGTTCTGTTATATGTTGTTTTCTCGAAGTAGAGCATACTGTATAACGAATCCCACGTCGTCGTCCCACGGTGGGGTTTACTTTATAGTCTTGTCATATCGGTTAATGGCGGGCGGCTCTTTGCTGCCGGCGGCTACACCGGCCGCGAGCGCGGCGACATCTCGCGCCTTTGACTGCAAACCCGCCACCGCCGGAGCCTAGTCTGCGACACATCAATAGGTATTTGACAACGTAAGGGGCCGTTTAAGTATTAATTACAATTATTCACCCCTGTCCCATACTGACTTAAATATTGGTACATACCAATTTTTCTACTAATGTATTATAATTTTTTTTATGACTTATGAGCAGCATTAATAGTTTACTAAGCGTTTTCATTAGTTTTCAAGCATAGACAATGTGTAGGTTCCCAATATGTGTAAAAAAAGTAAAAAACAACTACTGACGTAATTTCCAGATCGATTTCCCCTCAGCCTGCAATGATAATTGTTCCTTTTTTTTGCTTTTATTTTCTTTCAAATACTTC
>JAODUI010000013.1:1719663-1731639 GCA_027563995.1 Papilio gigon
AGAGACCACGGACTTTTATTTATCTTGGTCATGACATTCTTCTCTCGATTCTTCAACTTCAAAACTATATTGTTTTATAATTCGACGTAACTAAAATTTGAAACAGCTGTCTTCTTGAATCTAACTGTATTCAACTAAAAAGCAATATATCTTAGGTTCCTATACAATTAGGACCGTCTTTCAGTTTTCACCCACTATACTTTAAGTTTTTTTTTTGTTAAGCAAAGCAAAGACTTCCCCGCCCCCTGTAGTGCTTACTTAGCTTACTTAGCTTACTTGTCCAGGTTTCACAGCGTTGACTTGTATAAAGCTAGCTACGAGTTAATATGAAAATATGTGCAGACTAGAACAGCACAGTAGTGGTCGCAGAATTGGGAAGATGGTACAATATGACTTCCTGTAATATTTTTCGTACTGCGGCAAAAACTTCCGTCACCCTTTGAGCATAGTTCATAAAGTCAAAGTATTATATAAGCTCAAAGAGGCTAGTCGTAGGAAAATATCGTTTCTTATGAAGTTTAAACTTAAATACAAATAAATGTCTTTAGTATTTACTAATCTACATCAAAATTATTAATTTTATTTTATATCAAACTTGGATAGGCAGCACAGTTGGTTTCTAAATGTATGCCAAACGTTGTATATATCCCAAAAGAGCCGCCACCGAGCCTTTACATTCTGTTCACGTAAATTACAATAGGGTTTTACTTTTGCGGATGAAAATACATAATTTAAATACGACCTCCCTTAGCATATGATTCTAACAAAGGTTTACGTTTATTCAGGCTTTTTAGTATAGTACGTGTTTCAAATTTTGACTAAGATTTTTTTAAGTAAATTGGGTGGACAGTTCTATTAATTTGTATTTAACAACGAACCATTTAACTTACTACATTTGAATTAGAATTAATAAAATTTAGCAGTTAATTTTAGGGAACATTTACGTAAGGATGCAGCTGTCTTCGCAAATTTAAATAGTATTTAATTTGCTGCAAAATATATTCTATGGTTCTTAGAATAAGAGCTATACGGAAGTATAAGTAATTCCGCTAGAACGGGGAGGTAATAAATTACCACCGGAGTCTAGGAGTGCACGTATCGGTCGCCACTGATAAAGGTCCTCTTTCACTGGACCGGTTTGTGATCTTTCACAGTGATGGCACTTCAAAATTATCGATAAATACTACATTGTAAATAATATTTTGATTACGGGCTTCAATTGTTTTTCACAAGTTGTGTTAGTATGATTCAAATATCAAAATACACTTTAAGTTTTGTTAAATTCATGTTACGGAAAGTAAATACATTTGAAATCTTATAAAGCGATTTTAATTTTTCTTAAATAGTAGCAAATTTTTGTTAATTTACTTACATTTTTTCACCATACCAACTAAACTTTACATTTATGCTAGTATATGGTATACGATAATAGTCGATGGCGGGATTCGAACCCTCGACCGCGTGATTGGAAAGCCGCTTCAGATTGGTTAAATACAGCAAAGTTAGTTAGGTTATCTATCGGAATAAATATAATCATTTTTTTAAATTGTGTAGATCTGTACAGTATTAGACATTGTAAGACATAGAATATCACTGTTTACGTTAGAAAGAAAGAAATACGTTGGTAACATCTTTATCGATATCGATAGACGATTAGTGTCCGACACAACACTAGGCAGTACAAACACCATCGCGTTAGTGTTCGCCGCACGTCCCGATCAGCTGCGGGCTTTTGTCTGTTTTCTTTTTAATTACCTCCAATAAATGCCCTCTCATCGACCCTTCTGTTCGAGATAGGGGGACCTCTTGTGGATGTCTCTGGACGTAAAAGATCGATTACTTGAGGTCACGCCGAATTTACTTTGGATATACACGTACTAGTTGAAATTTGAGGTTGTCGTAATGTGCAAAGCCTGATCATGGCGCCATCTATGTTATTTTGACAGTTTTAATAATTAACTGAAAATTATTGTCTGTTAAGAGAAGAAGTCACAAAAAAAATCTCTTAGTAAAGATTTCTCGCACTAAATCTACACAAAGTATCATCATAATCATCAGCCCCTGTCTGCTCACTGTTGGACATGGGTCTTTCCCAATATCTTCCACAGTTTACGGTTCTCCGCCTTCCGAATTCAACGACTTCCTTCCACCTTGAGGGAGGACGCCGAGGAGGATATTTTTGAATTATTCTACATCCATAATCATTGATAGTTATTGTGTAAAAATTGATAACTTAAAAGGTCGTATCAGAAGAACGTTTACTTGAATTTTTCAATAGCTAAGTGTATTTGGTTACCGCACGCGTCAGCCATTATTTGGCCAATAAAAAGACACGGTCGAATGTAAATCTCGTAAAGCACTGAGCCGCGGTCGGTGTGGCCATTACAAAAATATAAAGTGTCCCATCAAAAGGGCAAGCTGTTAGGGCGTCGTTTGGTATTCGAGTGCGATTCTACGAGTCCCGGCGGCCCACCTCCATAAAGGTAGGTTTCCACAGCGCACACCGAGAACCGACGTATCAAACACACTATGGGAACAGTTCTAAAAGTCTTCTGTAGTAGTGTATTAAGGATAGTCCATCTATCCATCTGTCGTTCAGTCTTGCTAACTTCATGTTGTTGAATTATCAGTGCGTAGATGATCATAGTTGTCGACCGTCCTCGTCTACTCGCACCGTGGAAGCTCGCCTTAACGTTGAGCGTTTGTGTTTTATTGATATTTTAGCTGGGGAATGATTTTTCGCAGCGACTGTACGACTCTCTCGGGGTGCGACCGTAAGTATTGATGACTGTACCCCGGTGACGGATTTGTAGAGCAAAGTATTTGGTTTTTTATTTTTTCCGTACTTTAAATAAGCGATGTCTAACGATATAATAAATAAAAATATAATACTATGTTTTTACCCAATAGCTTAATGGTTAAGAATACGGATTTATGATAATGTGATCGAGAGTTCGAATCCTATTGAACTATTGTCGTAAACCAAATCCTAGTACAAGTCTAGAATTTTAAGTGGTAAAAGAAATATTAGTAAATTAACGGAAACTAATTAAAAAAATATATCCCATGGTTTTTCGGTAGAAAGTCGAAGTCAATAAAATTAACTGACCTTACTTAAGCAGAGTTGTAAATCTTAGGTCAGGTAAGCGTTAATCAAATTAACACTATTTGAATTTATATAAAATTTGAGTCCGTTCCTGTATTGAGAAGGACATTTAACCACCGCATCACCTCCATCAGTACGTTTGCAAGATTCAAGGTAACAACCGTGGGGTAGCCTTAAAATACGGATATGATTAGACCGGCTCTTCCCGGATATAACCGGGTATCACCGGCCGTGCGTAGCGCCGATTTATGTCTTACTGCGCTTTTCAATTTATCAGAGTTATCCTTTTTTATATATCAATATATATATTTTTTCTTGTTACTAGCAGTTTGTTGTTTAATTATTGATTTCTATATAAATGTAAAATTATATAAATAAATATCGTTTGTATCCAGACGAGTATGATGAAGAATGTTCCGCGAAAATAAACAATCAGTTGAATAAATCTCGATGTGAAGATACAAAGATTCCATTGTCGAGGTCCTCCGGCGTCACTCCGCAGGGCGCTCTGTCCTTCCGAGTAATTACTCCCCTCCCTTTGTCTCGCCACCATAAATACAAAACAATATTTATATCCAGCAATGACAAAATTATTGATGTTTTGCGTTGAACTTTTTAACTCTCTTTGTAACCAGAACTGATACTTTTGACCCACAATGATTAATACAAGCGTTCTTACAATGTTTGTTAGCATTTGTCATCACATTGATACATTTATAATTTTTTTTACCGTGATTGTTTTTTCATCTGTCGTCCGACGTTAGGTGGGGTACGAAATTATTGGAATGGAGACCACTGTTGGGGACCAGGAGTGTGGGGCGTCCTCCCTCCAGGTGGACCGACTTAGTGCGGAGGACTAAGGACCGTATGCTGTGGAAGGCATTGGGAAATGCCTATGTCCAACAATGGGCAGACAAGGGCTGATAATGATATTCTTTTGTTTTTGGTTCGGTCAGTATTATTTCGTATTATTATGAAGTCAAAACAAATGCAATTCCTTCGTTTTAAATACCAGGATAACGTGAACTAATAGTAATTTGCACTTACGTGAGCTTCGACAGAAAGAAAGACACAACGAGCGTAATTAGTCACGTGGGTAGGTCGGGACACGCCTAACAAGTTATTTCACACTGCCATTTCCCAGCTGTGTTTATTATCCCCGCTGTCCCCAACTAATTTATTGGGCCCTTAGCGCCCTCTGCTCTTAGATGGATCATCTAATTTAACATTAAGGTGCGCCCCCGCTCCTTGTCGATGGACCGTCATCATTTTTACGTGAATTGTTCCTTAGGTACGTTAACTGGATATGTACAATGTTATAGCAATTTCAAGTTACTCGTAATCCAAAGTAACCAATGGGTAATAATACCCCATTTTGTGCCAATCTCTATCAACTAGATGTTATCAACGACTGAACAATCATTGTGATTGTAGTTTGTTATTTTTAAGTCTAGAATTTAAATTTTTTAACACACTAAATTCATTTTAGAATTTGTGAATTTCAAATTTGGAATATTGATTTTTAAAACGTTAATTTCATTTTCGATTTTCAAATTTAGAGTTTTACTTTTTTTTTAAGAGTTAAATTCGTCGTAGAATTACAAATTTAGAATTTTGAAACACATGTTAAAAAAAAAACAAAATTCTGAATTTGAAATTTCGGAATTGTATTGAATACGGTGAATAACACAAAGGCGCACTACCACACACGAAAACAAAAGAAGGAAGCGAACCAGTTGATTGTGGTTCCCGGTCCCGCGTCTATCAGGCTAATCTACAATGTTCGGCGCGCATAAATCGGTGCACCGGGATTGCGTAAAGCACTCGGTGTCCTACAAGGATGCCCACTCAGCGCGCGATAGTGCGACACAGCCCTTATCTGCGTCGGTGACAAATACCACCGGTACATTGTCTGGAGAAAATACTGCGCGAGACGAATCTCATCGCCTGATTGCTCGCGCTTTATGTTCAAGAAGATAATGCCAAGGGAATCGCTGATTCAACATACTATTCTAAATCTTTATAGTGTTGTACATACATTTACTATTTTGATAATTTTAATGACAAATTCAGTCAAAAGTGAATCGTTTTAATTTGCGAAACTTATGAAGTTTTCGGTTCGTATTAGAAAGTGTATTGTCGTTAATTCATTAAATTCCCTTCTTTGCTTAAGATGGAAGATGTGAAGAATACCATGTTATTGTTTGATACGGGTGAGGCTGTCGCCGGGGAGTGATCAAATTTCGAGTTAAGACTCTCGCTTATATCTTGATGCTCATATCTTTATTTTTTACTTTTCTGTTGTTATGCATCGAGTATTTATATCAGTGAATTTTTTCACCGCAGTAACACTTTATACTGGCACATTTATTTTTAAATAAAAAAAATAATAATCATATGTTTTTAAAAATGTTTTTCGGCAGTGGAAGTATACATTATAATTGTCGTAATGTGTAAATATAATTAGAGAAGATTAAATTTACCCGTGTATGCTATTTATAAAAACGCGGGAGCGACGGACCGCGACTTCTCAATGCCAATCCCACTCACCCTGAAGAAGAGCCTTCGATTGGCTCGAAACTAGTCGGTACTGACACCGTGCACGTGAGTTAAGTCTTCTTAAGTAGTATAGTGTAATGTCTCACGAAAGTTTTAATAATTTAAAGTAACTTAGTTTATAGCCTATATGGTTCATGAAAACCTTTTTTTAATTCAGTTTAACCTTAATAAAAATCTTAACTATTTATACTCAAGAATTAGGAAATACAACACAATGTTTTCGAAGAAAATTGTTATTAGTTTGTGCACGGAGTAACGAAGGTCGGGCAAGTCTCTAGTGACTGCCGAAGGGGGTCGTCGGTCACTAAACGACGTCTTCACATTAATTATCTTGCCAACCGACCACCGCAGAGATTCACATTGGCAATCTCCGCTAACTTCAAACTGAACTTTATTCATAACGTTGTTACCTTTATTACGACTCCTCAGACATGGATATCTGTACCACTAGAGGAGCAGATACGTTGCCTTTGAGAATGAGACACGCTCTCTTGTTCAAGGAACCTAAGTACCGGTTAGGAAATACCGCCGAGGACAGACGGTTCCACAATGCGGCTGTGCGTGGTAAAATTGCGGATATATTTTTTTATAAGGGTCGCAGTGATTATCGACGTCCAGACATCCGCAGCACCAGAGGAACCACAGCGTTGCCGGCCATTGAGAATAAGGTACGTTGTTTTTACAATTAATAATGTTTTTGCATTATTTACTTCGTGTGGTGATGCTAGTGACTAATGAATCCGCAACTGGACCACGGCGCTGTGCCGCCTTAATTATTCATCCTTCATTCAGGGCTGTCACAGAGAGGTTTTTACTATACATTTTACCACGATATTTAAAACCTTATTTTAACCAGCGAAAAAGACGCTTTAATAAAGTATATGAGAGTTCATAGGATAGTACTCTATTATTTTTCTGCGAAATATTTCACAAAATGACTGAAATGACGTAAATTTGATAGAATCAATGAATTTATGGACTGTTTTTTTTCAAAATAAACCGTTGATATTGGAAATTGATTACAACTTTTAAAGTGTTTTCTTTCGTGCAATAACTATTAAAGTGTAATGTGCCAACCCTAAATGCAAGGTTCGCCGGGAGTGACCGTTCGTAAATTATTTGTTTAAATTTAGAGTGGGATCGGTTAAACGTTTTGGGGCATCAATAAGTAATACTCTACCATTTTGAAAAGACCCCGCTCGTTGGTTATTTCGAACTTTGTGGTATGAAAACTTGTGATTGTTGGGGTCGATGTAATTTGGTGGTGTTGTAATGTAGGACCGTAGTTAGTTGGACGTCTGTCCGGTGACAAATGTTTATGAGTTTGTCACTTGTAGCGGTGTTCTGAGGGGCCGAGAGCCATTGTTTCGGTGCCCTCCGGGGGCCAGCGCCGATGAGTTTCGCCGAATTGAGTTTAATGAACTGGTCGTAATCGATTCTTGGATGTATTGATTTTTTTGTTAAAGAAATTATGCAAAAAATGTACAATTATGTGTTTAAAATTAATCATTGTTTTAGTGTCGTTATTACAAACGCGTTTAGATTCATATATATCGAATTTATTCATACAATTCTTTTTGCTATATATTTAGTAATTGAAAACATGCAGAGCACATTTCTTTTAACGTATCAGTAATCAAGAATACTAATTTCAATGATTTGAATGATTCCACAAATCATTTTTTTTATGTCGATATAAAATTGAGAATTTATTCGTAGCGAGGTTTACAAAAAGTAAAATACATTTACAGTATAATTAGTGAAAGAGTATTAAGTGAAGTTCCGAAATAACTTTACAAACAGGGAAATATCTTTGTTTGGGCTGGTTGTAGATTTGTGGTTGTACAGAGAGCTGGGAACAGTGAACGACTCCGTAAACTTGTTGTGCGGACGCTGAATGACATTACTGGGTACGTGCTTTAAGTAACGTGGAGCCACGAGACTAACGTCATATTATATATGAACTAACAAATAAAAATAAAAATAAATTGATACACCAATATACTATCGGCAGCGGATTCGAATTCCAACAACCGACTATCGTCGTGTATAACACAAGCTTTCTAAACTTACATGGAATGGTTACTGCATAAATTGGAATTTTTTATAACCAATGAAATTATCTAATAGAAATTCAAATATGTACCCATATATAAGTACTAAGATAACATTATGAAAGACCTTAAATAATAATACAAAGTAAACCATAATCGTAACTTTTATCTCAGTATTTGACTTCCATATTTAAAATGTTATTTTTCTTCATCACCATCATTATTAGCCTAATGTAGTCCACTGCTGGACCTAGGCCTCCCCCATCGACTGCCACGATGACCGGTCCTGCGCCGCCCGCATCCGCATTTTTCTTAAACCTAATTAATGGTTTTAACCATTACAATAAGTAAAACTCCTTTAGTTCTTACCGTGACTGTCATTTGTTTTGACACGTTTAAGAACGTAATTGCTATTTCGCTTTTCCCAAAGACGACGAGGGAGACGGCGATATAATTGTAAAAGATAGTATGACGGTAGGACGAATGTTTACGTCCGTTATGTTTACGTAATTCTGTTTATCTTGTCCCTGTAGTTTCGTGGCCGGACTCGAGAGAAGTCCGGTTAGAGCATCGTTACCGCGCAGCAATCATTCTCTCGTGAGGAGCTTCCAACTATCACACGTAATTAACCAATGTCCATTTCAAAGAGTTAGTTAACACTGGAAGCGTTAAGGAATGTATATTTTAATACTGCAATAATGTTATTTATTTATTTATTAAGACAAGCATACAGCATACATATAAAAAAAGCTAAATCACAATTACATTAAAGATCAATATAGATAGATATATATATATATATATGCCAATTACAGGCTTGTACAAATAATTTGACGCATTCGATTTATATTTACAATTTTATACAACTTATTTCTGAACGACGTAAGATCGTCACTAAATATATCGACATCACTACTGTTACAGAAGTTATATTCGTTAACGGACCAGCGGACTACTGCGACCGAGATCAGTTCTGGCAAACTGAACGTGGAAGATATGTTATGTAATTTTGATGTTCTAATAGTTAAGTGTAATCTTAGATAACGTGGTCGTGAATTTGAATCCAGCCACTTGACTATTGTAAAATATATTCTGAGGGAAGTCCGAGCTTAGAAATGGTAGAGTAGACTGTAACCGGGGACGTAGATGAAATGTTGATGCCATGTTAATGTTAAAGATAATAAGAAAATCAATATTCACTTGATGTCTACGATATGTTTGGGGGTTTATCAAAGTGGCATAATTGCTCATAGAGAATCTCTTCATTTACTTTCAAGTTCCATGTTCTAAGACAGTCGCGTTGCCAATATGTGTGCTTCATTAGTCCGGGGCAGTAAACGAGCGAGGTCAGACGACAGGGGAGCGGCGGATCCACATTTATTGTGTATTTTCGACCCCAGCGCCGTGATGGAACACCGTCTCATTTTGTACAACACCAAATGAGGAATTAACTGTCGTCAGAAACGAGCATCTGGACAGAGTTGTTCTTTCCTTATTTCTTTACTTGGTTATATTATGTTTGTATGGCAGGAAACGTCAAAGAGAGTTTACATGCTAAGTTAGAAAGTATATAAATAAATCAGCGTAATATTATGTTGATTTGTTTGAAAAAATATGCATTGTTAATTTAGTGTAATTATGTAATTCTTTTCTCCTCATCAATAATATTATGAATTGATAAATGGATTTAGAGATTATTATTTGAAGAGCAACAAAGCATCATCATCAGTGTACCAACTGCTGGACAAAGGCATTCTCGAATGCCGCCTTCCGCGTCCAACGACCTTACGCCGTTTGCACTAAGATGTTCGTCTTAAAGAGAGGGCGTCTCGGGTCCCTGGTCCCCAATAAAATATCGTTAAAGATAAATATTTGATCTTTAATTATTGTACATTTATATTTGTAGATTTGGATACAAAATTCAAAGCTATTCACCCCTCTTACTAACATGTCTGGCAAATAATGTCATATTAAATGTACTGTTCATAATATTAAAACAAAGAGTAAAAAAAAAAATGTAAATGTATGTGGTTTGTAAGTAGACAGATAAATCTTTGACGAATTAGTCAGTCGATTTATCTCACGCGATGTGTGATGCACGGTCGGTTTATTTATATCCTGTTAGCACGGCGCGTGCCGGAAGCGGAAATGACGGGCGATCGCCGGATGTCGCGACGCTAGCGCCGCGCCGTGGTGATCCCTAGATGACTACAATAAACTACCCACTATCCAAATAAACGGATATTGATTTTGTGTCCTGTGTTTATTTAATTCATGGAAACATCTATGTCACTTTTAGCCGACGTTTGTTTTAGAATATTCAACTTCGCGTGCATATTAAAATACTTTAACGAAATAAAGGTAAAGAGAAATTAAAATAATTCTCAATTGTATCACATTGTTTAGTCAAAAAACAAAACAAGGATTAAACATGAAAATTAATTTACATCCCCAAGCAGCGTCGCTCCCTCGAAAGAAATTCTCTAATACCAAACAACAAAGACAGAGAAAGTTTTTAGGATATTATCGCGGATGAAATATAACCGCGTCGGAAGTTTTTACGCGAGAATTTCTCCATTTTGAAAACTCCACGACATTTGCGGGATACCAGACAAACATTTGACAGGGGAAAGAAGTCCTTTAATGTTTACACTCGACGCACTCGCGTTAATGTTAAAGTATTAGATACTATACTGAATAAATATTTTGGGTGTATTCTTTAAGTTTTGTTGAGTGACAGGTTCGTCATCTTTGTCAAATGTATTCATCATCACCAGTCTTTGTCTGCCCACTGTTGGACAAAGCCTACCACAGTATCCATCTTCCATGCAACGACCAAAACACATTTATAAGAATTTTATTATTGATTAATTTTCATCAATACTGTTAAAATTAATACCAGTCCTCTTACATTATTTGGTAAAGTTTCCGATAAAAAATTTACTACAAATTTGAGTAATATTAACAGGAGTATCTGAATTCAGTGTCGGTACGAATATTGGATATTAGAAAGGCGCGGCAAAGACGACCTCCTGTCGTGATGATGAATCCTTGCGCGCGCGTGCAAAGCTGCGTGTCCCACCCTACAATTTATACAAACTTATTACTTCTATCAAAACACTGAAGATAACTTTAAGATAGATGATTCTCGACCTTATTCCCAAAAGATAAGATTGAATTTAGTTCGGATTGTGTTTTGCAATCGTAAGGGATGTTTGTTAAGAGATGTTTTAGTATTTTAATATAGCGGACACAAGGTTAAATCGCAATTTGTACGGCACAATGTCGTCACCTTAATAAATTTATGAACAATTTCGTGTTGCACTGAATTAATATTTTTTTTTTTTATTTGTTCAAATAAAAAAAAAAGTATTAGTCAAATTATTAACACTTTGGGTCGCTGCGTCACTATAGATATATGTTCAGTGAAAATTGTAGAAGCGTCAATAGCCTTAGGTTAAAAGGACTACCGATTTAGCTGACTTGGGTTCGAATCCCGCCGTTCGACTATTGTCGTAAAGCATTTCGTAACACAAGCTTTTTCTAGCTTAGCTACCTGGAGTGGTTACAACATGTATCTATAATGTTAATAAAAAAGAATTACTAATATTTTACTATAAAAATTGAGTTAAGTTCTTTACTACTAGGTGAATTTACTAGAAGGGTAGCGCGTAAGGCATTTCCCCATGTAAAATTCACGGTCGTAAGTGTTTATTTGTTCTTCTTGAAACCGTTTTATTTTGGTAAAAGATTAAGAGTGACTTAAAGTGTACACTGTGATTAAAATTAAGGGTCGTATGTGCACGAATAAGATTGAATTTATCGTCAAATCGCCCCTCGTCTTGACGTATCGTGTTACGCACACGATTTACGATTTGGGACTGTGCAGGGTAAGGTTAATCTAGCGTGTGTGACACGTTCCTTGTAAAAAAGATTCAATTGAGAATTTCCGTCGACCGTCGACCGTCGACCGTCGACCGCTGGTCTTGGCCAAATTCTTTAAGTGATGTTTTTCCAATAGTTTTCCAATAGATTAGCCGAGGGTGTACTCACATGCGACAGCTTTCATTTCTTAAGAAACAAGTTAACATATTTTAGAGAAAGTAATTTCGTTGTTAGGATGTTTTATTTATTTATCAATGGTAGTAATTAAGTATTTCAATTAATAGAATACATGTATCTTAAACTATTAAAACTTTCGTGAGACATTTCACTAAACTACTTATAAAACGGCTTAACTCACGTGCAACTCGGTGT
>JAODUI010000013.1:1783504-1795746 GCA_027563995.1 Papilio gigon
CTTAGTGCGGACGGCAGGAAGTCGTTGGATGCGGAAGGCGGAGGACCGCATGCAGTGGAAGGCATTGGGAAAGGCCTATGTCCAACAGTGGGCGGACAAGGGCTGTTGATGATGATGATGATGTTATTATGTACCTTCAGCATCAGTTAAATGGATTTCGCTCAAATTTGGCATAAAAATAGGCTATTTTTTTTTTATGTTTGCTGCAACTGAAGTCTTAAATAACAGCCAGTTAAAATAGTAAATTTAATATTGAGAAAAATTTTATAATGTAATTTATTTTTTACATTAGAAAAAAGTTTGTATATCGATAGACTTATTTAGTTGGATATTAATAAAATAATTCATTTTTATGGTGACTTAAAATATTAGTGAGTGTTCCCGTATACTTTACAATTATACAAAAACGTTACTAAAATTTTGTCTTACCTTCATATTGCAATAAGATTTTTTTTATTACAATATCTGTGTAGATATGTGTTCATTTACGAACGTTTCTTCTAAACATGCTAGGTAAGCTTGAAAAAGCTTGTATTATGATATGGTTCACGATAATAGTCGAAGGGCGGAATTCGAACCCAGGACCGCTAGATCGGTAGTCCGTACCTTTAACTATTAGTCTATTAGCGCTTCGAATGCATAATAACAAAGAGTAAATGTTGGTCAGGTGGCTAATTGCTCATACCGCGGTCTGTTCATGACTCGGATGTGATTTCTAATAGATATCATGTGCTGTCACGTTTTACCACTGACCTCCATACACACGCCGGACAGGTCGCCGCTTGGAAACGACAGTATCGTTCCGACTTACACGTGCCAAGTTACATCAATACTATCCGTTAGTTCCAGTTTCTATCACTACAAAAAACCACAACATTCAGCGCCAAATGCCGGAATCCAAATCGGCACAAAATATCACGTCTTATAGCCTGTTGTGTGGAATATCAGTGCGTTTAACATAGTGCGCGAGGAATGAAACGTTCGATTCCTTTATTGCCTGTCAATTAGGACCACGTAATGGCTTCCTATCAATTATTTAGAAACGTGCTATTCGATTTTACCAGTCATTGTCTTAAACGACTAATTGATTTGTACTTGTCTACGACCAATTAAATGAACGATTTAAATACAATTAAAACTATTCACCAATCATCATCATCAGCTCACTATACGTCCCCACTGAGGCTCGGAGTCCACTCTACTAGGGGAAGGAAAACATCGTGATGCAAGCTGTATACATCTGCGAAGAAATTCAAAAATCTGTGTGATGTCAGTACCAGTGTTGAGAGTATCCCTTGATTTAAATATTCACTTAATCTAAAAGTCTTAGTATTTTTTTATAATTCCGTTCGGATGAAATCGCTCGTGACAGCCAGCCTCTAAATAAGGTCAGTAACGTTAATAGGTTAGGTAGAGTAAATGTTAATGTACTGCCTGCCTCAATTATGACATTGTTAGTATATATAGGAGAAATCTGCACCTACTTTATTTATATATTAGTTATTTATTTTTATTCACCATTTTATTCCATACAAGTCTACACAAAACACTAAGTTTATAAATACTTAATCAATACTATTTCTGTTTTTTTTTTCTTTCTTTAAATTGATCGACAGTTGAAGTGGTCGCTGGTATACGTACTTGACTATAATTGATCATCCTGTATGTGTCCGTAGTTTGATTAACATAAGACGAATCACACCCTTTGACCTCTATACTTGACAAATGACTCACACGAAAATCCGAGACTGAACCATCTTAGTTGTTAAGGAATTTGGGACTCTATTCGTAAGAAAATAGTTACTAAAGTCCTTAAGCGTATAAAGATACTGTTCAATCTAATATGAATCGAAATTCACAGGAATGATTTGTTGAATATTTAAAAAAAAATCACATAATAATAACCTATCAATGTAGTCATAAAAACGAAAAAATTCTATAAAGAATTGAGCAAATAAACTCGCAAGTTTTGCTGTTTTTTTTTTTAATTCATAGAACTTTATAGGAAACATGTATATTGGCTAGATTTAACTTAAAACAACCTTATTTGAAAAGGTTTTAACTTGTCTAATAATTGTTGACATATTTCATACTATCTGATGTGAAACAGGTTATGTATAAGAAGGCTGTGATATAAAATGACGGCTAAGAGAGATGTATGGAGTATTTATTGTGCCCGGACTATACATAAAGGGTAGGATGTTGATTTTGTCCTCATTTATAAACAGTTGAATTATTAAAAAAGTGAAACCACAATAGAAATCCAGGTTTATTGTTAGCCAAGTTATTTCGTTTACGGTATTAAACCGATTAATTTCGCAAGAAAACTATCAACCAAAACAATTTTAAAATACGTGTGAAGCCGCGTTTCGAATTTCAAACAAGCAAAGGACTCGAAGTGTGAGAACGCCAATAGCTATAAGTTATCAATCAAATAACCTATGACCTTTGGTTCTGCAGTTCGACCTTGTGGCCAATTTAACGGCTACATACGTTGCACCTTAGGATTTGGATATAAAAAATAACCGGCCATTAGTTTCAATGCCGACTGTACTGTGGGAAGACAGTTTTAGTTATCATTAATATGTTTTATTGTTAACGCAACAATACTGCATTTACGAATGTATATTCACTCAAATTTTATTTTAAATTATTTACATGTCAGGTTACAATAATCAGGAGAAATTTCTTCCCCTATCATCACCGTCGTTAAACTTCCAGATCACCGGAGGACGAGCAGCAGCGTCCCTTGGGTGCTAAGAATTCTCGGTGCCTACGGTCATCATCATCATCGGCTTACCCCAGCCCCACTAAGGGGCTGGAAATATAGCCCCTTTTTAAGAGTGACTAAACAGCTTTCCTTTTCCCCCATTTTTCTCAGAGTGTTATGCAATGAAATTATCAAATTAATAGGATTTTGCAGAAAACCAGTGTTTCTAACATTTAGAGTATAAATATAAAGCTAAGCAAAGGCCCAATCAGGAACGCAGTTACATGTTATTTTGTTTTTTTTCCTTATGTTTAGTGTTTTTTGTTTTTAATTTTATTATTTGTGTTTAATGTACTTGAATGGATTAAATGGACTATTATCGTCTTTTTACTCAATGCCAATTTTGAAATTAGCAAATGAAGTGCGCATTGTTAAAAAGGTAAGACAATTCTCGTTTGCATTGACATCAATAAAAAAAAAGTTTAAACGGCCGTCGATAGAGCGACTTTCGTATCGACTATCAATCTAACGTGATGCGGTCAGCGGGGAGCCCCATTATGTACACTTCTCAGACCAATACAGACGACACAGTGCCACACCGTGTCATACAAGCACCTAACTATACCTTCAAAAGTCAACACGCTGGATACCTAGATAACGTGTAGTCAACCAAGTAGTCTGATCCATTGGATCATCAACCTACCCTTTGCCCTACGTAATGTGAGCACAGTATGTATTCCATACATCTCTGTCAGACTTCATATCTGAACTCACACGCTTCTTACGCATTTCCTCTTTCATACAATCATCCACATCTTTTTCGGTATTTCTATCTTTTTATAATACATTCAATCTCATCATCATCATCATCATCAACAGCCTCTGTCTGCCCACTGTTGGACAAAGGCCTTTCCCAATGCCTTCCACAGTATGCGGTCCTCCGCCTTCCCCATCAATCTCATCACCTTGTTGAAATATGATCCATTGGATATGAATGAAAATTTAATCGATACATCAGCGCCCTCTATATGTCACAAAATGCTATCGTCTGTAGCTGTCATGTCGACGGTTTCATTATTGACAGAACGAACTGAGTTAACGGGTCTCATAAATTTGTCGGACGCTATCCGTACGATATTTCGAACAAAAAAAAAAACAATTACCTTAATGACATCTCACCTTGTTTTATTTTTTATATACAATCTTGATCTCA
Organism: Papilio gigon; assembly: GCA_027563995.1. Lineage (NCBI taxonomy): Eukaryota > Metazoa > Arthropoda > Insecta > Lepidoptera > Papilionidae > Papilio > Papilio gigon. The sequence goes on from JAODUI010000013.1 coordinate 1,787,428, forward strand.
TTTCTGATATTGAAACTTGGACTTTTTTTTATACGAAAGTATACTCAATCTATTTGGTTATTTTGTGTTTCGTCTTGGACTCTGGATTGATTCAAAGAAATGTTTAATATTAATATTATATAGAACTCATAATGTTTTTATTTATACCACGATTGCTGGAGTTATTTAATGTAGATAAGAAAAATTAATCTAAGCATGACCTTTTAAAAGAGGTGATAAAGAAACCGTTAGGATGAAACCTACAATAGTATAAATTGATTAATTATATTCGGGAACTTGTAGTCTAAGAATATGGTTAAGTCATTGTATAAAACATTATTAGCGTCACAAGATTACAAGCGTTATCAAGATTTAACATTGTCCAATCTATCCGGCGTCGATTTGTTAAACTCGTGCGTCGACGCAGGGAACGGATTCAATCTCGATGCGATTGTCTCCAGTGCCGCCATCTAGCAATCATTATACCAACCTCCGCTCAACATTGAGTCACGTATTAAATCCGGATAGGGGGGGCTTCTTTCTAATTACCTGCTATATGTCAAATGTTGCCGACAATAAGGCATAAGATGTAGCGGATAATATTATGTAATTTACATATAAAATAATTCGTTAATGCACAATACCAGTAACAGAATTATAGTTACCTTAGTCACTTAAGAGCGAAAGCACTAAAATAGAGAAAAATCATCGTAGAAATAACGTAAGTCATAGAAATATTATTGTACTAATTTATAACGTATCTCTTTTAAATATTTTTCAACCGCAACCGATGTAAACATGTATAGAAATCTAGCGGGTTTTTGGGTCTACATTTAGTTTTTCACTTTTTAATTGCGGGTGTAAAGCATTAACATGATATAAATGTATTCATTTTGTTACTATCAAAATTAATCTTTTATATAGAAGTTATGAAAATTGTTTTTGTATTGTAAGCTCATCATTTGTACCACACGTTACTGTCGTAGCCGGCGCCTGCGCGTCCGTGTCACAACAAAATCAAAACCGTCCCGACCCAGTTCCCACAGTAGCCGACGCCAGTTTTTTTTAATCGCCTACGACACTTGTAATGTATTGCTTTTTTCACCTCACCCGACCTCAGATTAACAGGTTCTGATTCAACCCAAATCTCATTTTATTGGTAATAAATCAAAATCTACTTAAACACTAAGCTTCGCATAGAGTTGCTAAAATTATTTATACGAAAATTAAATGTTGTTAAATACATATCGATATTATGAGCAAACCAAAAATGCAAATGCACCAAAAACCTCATTAAAGTACATTTTTGTTCCTATTTTATACTAAGCTTTTTAAAGTAACATCGAATTAGATAGGAAATATACATACACACGTAGGTAAACTCAGTTCCCTTCTCGGTGTTTCACTTACAGTAAAATTGCCTTATTTTTGGCACGGTGACAAACTTCACCACTTCTTACACATAATGAGGTAGCAGGGAGTTGTAAACGAAGGGACGTAAAAAGTCATTAGTCGTGTACCGACCAAAGATCGATTTTTTTTCGTAGGCACAGTTAAAAGCTGCGTCTGCGTTTAAATGACTGTTGCTTTAAGGTGGAACACTACGAAAGGACAATATTGTACACTTTATTTAATTATCACAGATTAAAAAATCAATAAAAAAAAATCAACATGTGTTATTAATTATTTGCAATAGAGACAGGAAGTTGCATTACGTGTAAACACAATTATAAATAATTTCCACGACAACGGACGAGTCAAAGATATTTATGCAAATACCGGGATGCTGTACACCTGGGACCAATTATATGTTAATACAATGAGTTTCCAGTATAAAAAAATTGTCATATCCGCGACTGATGTGGTGTTGGGAAATAACGTCTGTGTGACGAATTATTAATCATCTTAATTATTATTGATTACAAACATCTCGGCCTCTCGGTACCTCGCACGAACACATTCTACCGAACACAATTTTCGTTCCAACGACACCTTACAGGATATGGGGGTGCGGTGGGGGGGAGGGGGAGGGTGAGGGGGAGGGTGTTGTATTTTTTTTTATACGAGAAGGGGGGAAAACGAACGCGGAATCACAAGAGCGATCATCAACGCCCATGGACACCTGCAATACTAGAGGAACCACAGGTGCGTTGCCGGCCTTTATGATAGAGGTACGCTCGCTTCTTGAAGGACCCTAAGTCGTAAAGGTTTGGATATACCGCGGAGGACAGACTATTCCACAACTCGGCAGTTCGCGGCAGGAAATGCCGAATATTGTGCATAATACCGCTAATCTTGAACCTCTAAATATTCACCATGATACTACACTCTTAAACCATTAAAAAAAAAGCAAATTAATCAGATCTCCGAACTCACTAATTAGTCCATACATTACTTGTAATTAACGAAAGAGCTTTGATTAATAACGTACATCGTCTATCCAATGTTAACTAACGCATGTAAGTTAATGCCATTCCAATTAAAATTATTCACATTTGCATAGAAAATGCGCGTAATCCAATACTATGAGTGGTATGTTCAGTTGAAGTATTTTGACGTGGTGTAAGCTAAGCGATTATATCGTATTCATTTTTATTTCTAAAACATAGTAAAATGAAGTGTTGATAAAATGAAATGAATATATTTTTCTACGCCGCTTAAAAAGTCATCTTTAGATGAAATAAATATTTAAATATTTAATTATTCATTAATTAAATTGAAGATTTTTGTTAATTCTCTAATATTTCTTTACCATTCCAGCTGAGGTCTAGGCGTATTCTAGGACATGGTCCACGACAATACTCGAATGGCGGAATTCGAACTCTGGGTCACGTGATCGGAAATCCATAACCTTAACTATTAGGCTATTGGCGTGTAGTATTGATTATTACATTATAAAAATTGGAGAATTTGTACTCTTACATATTTAGTTTTTCTCAATATTACAGAGCGTTTTTCACGCACTAGTACGTTCTTTTATCACAGAAGTGTTTTTATTAATTGTATTGAGAAAATCCGCTGTCTCTTGTAACATGCACCATTCTCATCATCTAACTGATTAACGCGGTACACCGAGGCTATGGTTACCCACTAAAATGAAGCAAATCTAGTGTTTTGTCAACATTCGTGACTTCAAATCCAAGGCCACAGTCAACATCATTATCCAGGGCTTTGAAATATGTTTGCAATACTTTATATGAAATTATTATATTATAAAAATAGCATTTTATCAACCTGCCTTTTTCCCAATGAAGGGTCATTAACATCTCTATCAGTCTCTCTAAACTCTATCCAAACTACTAGCTCTTTATGCATATCCTATCTCAAACAATCCACACATTCTGTCTTCCTCTACCTTTAATCATCAACATTAATCTCATCACCTTATTCATGAGCACAATATCTCATCGCATAACATGATGCTGATTCTGTTGCTGATATATAAAAGAGAACATACTGTGCCGACTGTAGACAAAAAGGCAGGTTTATTGTGATTAGGAGTAATGACAATGTACGTAGAAAGTAACTTTAAAAAAATGAATTTGGAAAGAAATAACAAAAGCAAATAGAAGCGCCAATACCCTAATGGTTAAGGGTACTGACTACCGTTTAGCGGTCGTGGGTTTGAATTTCATCATTCGACTATTATCGTGAACCATATCTTCACACAAGCTTTTTAATTCTTACCAGGAATGGTTATATGAAATATTAGTAAATTAACAAAAATCTCCTTAATCTTTTAACAAAAAAAAAGCTTATTTTTTAATTAAAGTACAAAACCTTGATTGACAACATTGTTAATATACTTTATTTGTTAATAATAAAAGTGATAATTAAATTTTAACTGAAGTTGTAACTATTTAATTGACAGCTCCGATATAAAGTTAATCGTAAACGTTTAATGAAAATCAATTTGATGTTCTTAATAAAAATCGAGCAAGATTTTTATATTTGTCGCTTTAATTAGTACTAAACTTATTTTCATTTAAGTGTACACTCTAAATAAAACTTTGTTAAGACTGTACCTTTTGTATAAGATGTCAACATGAATTAAAGTAGGTTTTTTTATAAGAGAAGAGGGCAAACGAGCGGCGAGATCACAAAAGTGGGACGCCCATGGAAATCCGTAACACTAGAGGAGCAGATGCGTTGCCTTTGAGTAAGAGGTACGATCACTTCTTGAAGGACCCTAAATCGTACTGTTTTGGAAATACCGCCAAGGACACACCGTATTTTTTATTAGCATTATCTGGTTAGAAAGATGGAATATATCTCTTATTAGAACACGTTTAATACTCTGTTTAATAGAGAAATATTTTATTTAAAACATTACCTTATTGAAGGAAGGCATTGGGGAAGGCCTATGTCGAACAGTGTTCAAATAAAAGCCGATGATGATCAATTTATTGACATGTATAGCTTGGGACGAAGAAATTAATAATTTTTTTATGTGTTTCATAAAGAAACTTAGCAACCTCTCCAAAATATTTGCAATTGGCAGCCCTATATGTTGATGACAATCGGGGGTAATCACGACCTGTGACGTCACCGGTCGTGCGGCGGAGCAACCTTCACGGCTGTCAACTGATTGCTAGGCATTCGATTTGTCCAAAGTGCGGTGACATTGGACGTAACCACATTAGCCTAATGGCCACATGTTCGCTTAACACAAGCCGTAATAACTCTTCGTCACTTAAAAGTACCTTTAAAACGTAATTCCATTTTGTGTTTGAATATGTTACACAAATGTTTGCACGTAAAACATTTCTGTTACAGTAACTGTCAAATATCTTGGCGGTTCAGAACATCGTATGAGTCTATATATAGCAATGTCTGGTGTACCTGGGTGTGTAGGTACGCGGGGGCGGGCAGTGTGTAGACTGCACATGATACAGAGCCGATAAGTTAATTGAAAAACGTATACCTCAATTTCAATTGTAGAATATAACCTAGATGACAATACGCCAACGCTTTGAAAATATACCTGTCAACAATTATTGCTCACTTTACATGAAGAATAGCGAATTTTCTTAGAATGCTGACTTAGATTAAATTTTCAACACTTAACTTGTTAAATTCTATAATAAATGGATATAACAAAACGATTAAATAAAGACAAATTAATTTATAAATATCTGAACACTTATTAAATACTCAAATGTAAATAAATTCTAAAACTTCACGTTCAATCTATTGTACTTCTTTATGACTCTAAAATAACTACATGATTCAAACGGTATTTGTGTTATCGCCCTTTCCACGTAAATAATGACACACATTCACTATTTTAAACCAAACAAAACATACACTTTTATAAAAAAAAAAAATTTCAACACATAAAAAAACTTAACGTAATAATATTCTAAACATTCATAAATCTTTAACACAATTCAAACATATAAAAAACTAGTTCACTAGATTGTAATCAACACCTGTCCATTATATCGTTTGAATAACTTCGACGGTCTTTCGTAAAGTATACACAAGTGAATAAAATTAGCGAAGTTAAATGAGTCATTGTGTTCGGAAATGTACTTTAGTATTGTTTTCATTTATCACTTATCTGCCCACTGTTGGACTTAGACTTTACCCAATACTGCATTGGTAACTATAAATGTTATAGTATATTGCTTTGAAGCGCCAATAGCCTTTAAGGGTACCGATCTAGCTGTCATAGGTTAGAATCCCACCATTCGACTTTTGTCATGGACCATATCTTAACACAAGCTTTATCAAGCTTATCAGGAATGATTGCAAGAAATATTTGTAAATTAACAAAAATCTACTAATGTTTTATATACAAAAAGGCATTTATTTTATTACTATGGACACAAAAATAGATTAACTTAAATAATTGCGTTGAATAATAAAAATAATGAGTTAAATGAAAAGATAGAACTGCCACGAACTACTTTAGAATAGGGTAGGATAAAATTCAAAAATTATTCCATACAGTAATTATATTCATATAAATTTAATAATTTAAATAAAAGATATTTCCAGTAAATACACAAATATGTATGTTTCTTTAATATTTTAAAGAATAACTTCAATGTAATGGTTTTAAGCTTCGAGATGTCACGCCTCAACACGACCTTGGCGCTTTTAAAGGTCACAAAATTGATGCCTCTGAATATTGACTCTTAGTGGCTCCAGAACGATGCCTCGTTAGATATCGTTACAACATCCGTTGCTAAAACAAACGATCTGTCACCGAACGATTTACAACTTTGACAGTCTACTATTTGACTGGAAATATTAAGGACAGCGGAAAAATTAGGAACTGAAATTCTAATTAAAGGTCGAAGGAATATTAAAATTCGAATCACAATTTGACTTCGATATTCACTAATGAGAACAGTTGACCTGTTCAGTTTGCTTTGCGTAGTTTGTAATATGTCTAGTTACATTATAAACAGACGATGTTAAAATTTCAACGGCGATAGTCATTTGCGGAATTGTTTGGATTGGTAACTGTTGCCGGATTCGCAGTGAGTATATAACATTAAGTTTTATTGAAACAACAATTTGTTTATATCGACTTTATGTGCATTCGATTATTAATCGATTTTGATTATCTTCTTGTCGGCCTGTCATAGATTCGGTGGATCGGAATCGGGTCGAGGCGAAGTTTATTGGTGGCCAGTGTTTTATGACTCGAATGAAACTATCGAGTTAATGATAATGGATTTTTTTTAAATTTAGAACGGTCGCAGAGACCCTGGCACTTTGAAACCAAATAGTATATAGATTGAAAAGAGAAAAAGAAATCAAACCTCCTTTCTTACTTCTGTTCGACCATTACAGAACCAGAACTTAAATGTAGCTTGGTCAATAGTATAAATAACTGTCTACACCAATTGGTAGGTTAGACACCGGCTCCGAAATGTCAATAATTGTACAATATGACCACATGGAAAAATAGAGTTTTCTATATTTTGACGTTCTCAATGCCATTGTTTTCTTACTTTTTTTTTTAGCATTTTGTTTAATAGTCACTTTTTTATTTACAATTTTTTTTTGTAAATCAATGAAGACCTAACTAGATTACGATCTTTGTAGAAGAATTGGCGAGACCGTAGCTCGATGTATTGAAAAATATTTAAAAAAAAAAACTTCATTGTTTGGCATAACAAAATAAATTACGACCTTATAAATTTACAATCCTCCTTGCAAACCCACGCAGTTCAAGATATGCTTAAATTTATTCGACTATATGAGTATTTATTATATCATTATAACCGTACTTTTAGTATTCGACTAGTAAATCCAGTTTGGTAGCCAGCTTTTAAAAGAATTTTGGATAAAAAAAAGACGCGCGTCGTTGCTACCAATGAGTCATCGCCAATGAATTTTGTCGCTTCCAACTTTATTTTTGTAATAGTTTAATGTTATTTAAAAAAAAAATTAAAAACGTTTACCTTTACATTACAAAGAAACCAGAAGTTGTGAGTATACAAGACACAAGACAAAGTAACGCGACAAATAGTGGCCAGCTCAGCTTGTGAAGGGACGGCCTAGGTCATCTCTTAAAAAAAAACCCTTTTATGTTTGAGAAAAAAATTGTACTAAATCAAAAAAAAAATCAAGAGTGTTTTGTTTCCAATAGTTTTTTTAACTGTTAACAGTTGTTAATTCACTAATATTTATTTTACCATTCCAATTAAACTCTAGGATTGTGCTGGGATATGGTCCACGACAATAGTCGAATAGTGGGATTTGAACTCTCGACCCAAAGTCGGAAATCCCTTTTTAAGTCACTCTACAATTTGATTACTCGTTTGTCACCTTGACTTATAATAATAAACATCGACTTAAACAATAGTCAAGAGAAATTTATTGACAATTTATATAGTCAAGTGTTTAACTAACTGTATTATGTAAATTCTATGAACATCGACACATTGAACGAATTGTTTTGATTTAACGAAATATTAATTGAATAAATAAAATACATTATTAAACACTTCCCACATTCGAAAGCTGAATTTTAATAACAGATCGTGACTCATTAGTGTAGCACGGCGCGGAATATAAATACTTCTATACAATACTATGTAGATTAATAGTGAATGTTCATACCCAGAGTGCATCGTGAACGGATGGACAAGTATCCTACAAGTGAGACACAGAAACTGCTAAGACGGCTAAAGAGAAGAATGAACACCTAGTATCTTAGACCGTACTCTTTTTTGCGTAGTTATTCTTTTATTTCGCTTTTGTTTTTCATCGAGCCTTTTTTTTACTTTCTAACTAACTAGTATGGCGCAGCGACCCGAAGCGTGTCTTGGCCTCCGACAACAAACGTCTCCAACCAACTCGATCTCGCGCCATCGCGAC
>JAODUI010000013.1:1804745-1816938 GCA_027563995.1 Papilio gigon
CATATCCATTAATATGGAACTTTATTGTTTAGTGTCAAATGTCAAAATGAATAATGTCATTCTCTAAGATGGGTACTTAAGCTATTTTGAGAGAGCACGATAAATACGAACTTTTCCGAAAAATTACGTAGGAAAATCTTTTTTCACTACATCTACAACTGCTAACAAACATCCATCTGAACTTTCGCAATACAATAATAGTATGATGATCTATACGTTTTATTGTATTCCCGAAGTATTAATTAGTTGGCCGGCGTTATCAACACAAAGTGATCGTGGTTGGAGACCGCGCTGACCCGCCCCGGGCGCTCCTTATGACTGACTTACCAGATCCATAGATTAAACAATTTTCAAACGATTTAATATAAATTATGGATTAAAATATTATTGTAACAATTTTTTTCAGTTAAAAAATATTTTTGTTAACACCTAATATTTTTTTATAACCATTCGTGGTAAGTTTGATAAAGCTTGTTATGGGATATGATTCATGACAAAAGACGAATGGTGGGATTAGAACCCACGACCGCTAGATCGGTAGTCCGTACCCTTAACCATTAGGCTATTGGCGATTCGAAATAAGTAATGTGAAAAACGTCAGTTTCGATTGATAACATGAAATTAAATTTTTAACTTGATAATTAAGTAATGAAGTACTTTTAAGTTAAAAAAAAACGTTTTAATTGTATAATGACGAAAAGTATATTTAAGTCTGTTTGAAAAATTTTTCGTATAAAACATTTATTGTTTTGTCATGTCTACATGTAGTTAATCTATGCCACTCCTACGCACCGCAGACCTTAGGCTAGGGCATCACGGCCCGTGTCTAATGTTGAAGACAATGCCAGCATTTAGATATCGTTAAATACCATAATCTAGTGCTGCAGCTAAATAATGCGGCGAAGTTAAGCGAGCATTATAACTTTAGAATTACAATTCATATGAAATTTATGTCCATATTAAACTTACGAGAGCTTTTAGGCTATATATGAACACACTATTAACACATTCGCTGCGGCACCAAATTTTGCGTACTTTAGACGTGCGACGTTAGTGCGACACGCGGCCCATTAGACCCCACCTCCTTTAAGAAAGCTATACCCTTCGCACCACAGAGAAGTATAAGTTTTTCCTTGCTACAGGGAAGTTGCATTAGGGATGATTTAGACCTCGTTTTGCAGCGAACGTGTTAAACTTAGTGGGTAAGTATAGTAAGAAAATCGTATAGAAACAGATAGTACATTTTTTTTATTAATTAGCACATTCTCTGTGAACTTACTAAAATTTCTTTTACCATTTCAATTAAGCTCTAGGCTGGTGTGTGACAAAAGTCGAATGCGGGGATTCGAACTCTCGACCATGTGATCGGATATCTGTACCCTTAACTATTAGGCTATTGGCGCTTTTGAACAATAGGACAGGTTTTAGGTTATATATAATCACGCTGTTAACTTAAGATAAGTATTGGAAAAGTCCGTTAAACGAGAATTTCATGGGGAAAACGGACGATATTATATATTATTAAATACTAGTTATTGATATTAAAAATAATAATAATCATTTTAAATGATTAATCCTTTGGTGGTCGTTGTGGCGATCTTTTAGGAAGGTCTACGCTTAGCAGTGGGCGGCGTGTGGCTGACACGATGATGTTCCAACCTTTGGTAAGACGTTACATTATTCTACTTATGATAACATATTAATTCACATGCAGATCAGTGTATCGACAAGTTTTGCAACCGTCAGGGATCCTTTATCAGGGTAAGACCTGGCACTGGTGCTAAGCACGGTGGTGTAGGCCACCCGATGTGCTCGAAACTAGTCTGTACTTTACATGTGAGTTAAACCGTTATTATAAGTAGTAAAATAACAATTTACTCTATTATCATTCAGTGATATAATTCCGTACAATGTAAGATTTAATTTAAATACGTCGTTATATTAATACTTAACAATAATTTCCTACAAAGCGCATGCCATCGAGAAATTATTAGGTTATCTTACATCCGCGTATGAAGCTACCGCTTCAGGCTTTTAGGGCATATGTACATGTAATTCCTTGAATTATTGCTTTCGAAATAATGAAATTATAATACAATGATAATATCATAAATTGACGTAATCAGGACATGCGTAAGAAGTGTGTGAGTTCAGATATGACGGCTGACAGAGATGTATGAAAGAGTACGTACTGTGCCGACCCTCTATAGGGAAAAGAGCAGGTTGATGATGTTAATATTATCAATATATATAATATGCCGTGTTAAGTGCAGTTTGAAACGCCAATAGTCTAATGCTTATGGATACGTAATCGATCTAGCGGTCGTGGGTACGAATCCCGCCATTCAACTATTGTCGTGAACCATTACCTAACACAAGCTTTTTCATACTTACCAGCATTGGTTACAAGAAATATTAGTAAATTATTAAAAATCTGCCAACGTTTATTATGAAAAAAAAAATAATCTCCTTCTGATCGACACTGACCTACATATGTCGATATGTAATCTATAGATATTTAATCCGGAGCATAAATGTGAAGTAAAAAAAACGTTCGGGTGCTTTTTTGCAACACGAAAAGTCATTTGAAAAATCGACTTTCGATTAGACGTAAAACTTGCACGACACTACAATTCTTATATAAGTGGAAATCTAAATTTGTTTTTTTTTTTACAAATGCAATTTTATATTTACTAAGACATTCCATCTGTACGTCCCCTAATACAAAAGCGAGACGAGACACGTAAGCCCATAACAACGTAGGCGTCAGCCGCAGGCTTCTACGCTCACCTCCTGATTCTGAAATGCACTCAGACCTTTATCTTAGCCGAAGGAAATCGCTGACTGACGACCCTTATTACAACTAGAACATTCAGGGATAACACTAAATAGACTTAAATTGTTACCGCGTTGTAATAATTGGATCGTAGCTGTGCTGGGATGTTGTTACGCCTTTATTCAATGTTACAGTACCTTCAAATTTATATTCTAATAAAAAAAAACAAACCTTTTGTTATTTTTTGAAATTTATCAACTCCAGTTTCAATTGGTTTGCAATCTAAAATAACAAAAAACATCTATATATATTAGCCGATATTAAAAATCAGTCCACTTGTTCACAATTTTATCTAACACTATATGTCGCCCACGACTCCATGCGTGCGGAAAATAAAAAAAAAAACATGACAAATACCTTATATGTTCTACGATAATGTTTTCTACATCTTTGCCAAATTATATCAAGATCTGTTAAGCCATTCATCCATCACAACATCCATCTAACTTACTCCGCTGGTGCACCGACTAATACTGGGTCTTTGCATCCGACACAAGTGATCGTCAACGTCGCCAATCCTGCGCCGTTTCCTGCCTCTCACATGTAGCTCACGCAGGTTACATCCATCTAATTCATTTCTAATATTAGTATGATTTTAGATTATCTGCTAAGCGATATAGCCGAATTAACAAAAAAAATAGCGACCATGGTTTGCTCCATAGCGTCTGCTATAGTATGAATTAAATCAAACATTTTAATTTACAGTAATTACCTTGAAAATCGAACGTACCCAGAAGGCTAAGTATTTTATCTTACTTTAATGAAACGGTATGACTATATGTACTTGTATATGATTCGTCTCAATGAGTCGATTCTGTTGGAATCCCTGAGAAATATTATAGGGATTATTAATGCGTTTAAGAGTGGTAGGCGTGTTTATATTGTTGTTTAAAGCCCTTTAAGCTATTAACCGGTCGTATCGCGTTTGAATCGTCACGAACACTTGCAAAACGGATCTTAATGTTCCGATCCGTTCATGAGACCCATTCATTGCGTGGATCAAACGATACCAGCTTTGAATAATCATTTTCTAAACGGAATTGTATGATTTAAATTAAATTTTAGTTTGTTGGCAATAGTGTTTGTTAAAATCTATTGTGGACGTGAACGTTGTAGTTTGAAACAGATGTTACGAGATATCAGTTAATAAGGACAATTGTGGTTGATGTTTTGATTAAATTTAGTATGACGTCATAGTCCGCTAAAACTTACAATGTCTATTATAATATTTAAGGTTTAGATGATTTCAGATAATAAGTTAGATAAAAAAGGTTAGTTTTGCGAGAAATATCATTGTTTTCAATGTAACACATAAAAATAACAAGATTTGATTTCAAATTATTTGTCTCAAATAGGTCGTAATTTAATGCTCTCACAGTCGTTACTAAACGTACTCGATACTAACTTAGGTATAGATATATACTGACAAAGGGTCGTTCAGTCTATCACAGGCGTCTTGTAATTACCTTTCTCGAAACGAATTCCCCATGTCACGACATCTGTCCCTACTCTGGCCACGGACTTGGGTGTAATGTATTTACTTGAGAATTATTTATTTCGTTTTTCAATATATATTTTTTTTTACAATAATAAAGCTAATGCTTGATCGTTATCCCACTAAATAGTAAATGGCGAAGAAATCGAAAGATACGCACTAGCCTAGTAGATACCTATTCATTCTACTCTTAAAGTATCCGAGGTCATACTTGGAAGGAAGAACTGACGCCGGCAACTTGATTGATTATTGATAGATGTAGTTTTCGGTATAAGTATTATTTTGATGGTGTTCGCGGAGGTAGTAGAAGTTACACTATCCAATGAAATTGTTTGTTTTGATTAAACACTAAGAGTTCATTCATGAATAGTAATGTTTAAAGATAATATCATCATCATCATATCAGCCAAATGTCACTGCTGAGTGGAGGCCTCTTTCAAAGATGGCCACGACGATCGGTCCTCGGCCGCCCTCATCCAGTATGCTCCCGCAAACTTAATCAGATCATCAATAAAGTTAATAGTTGCTTACTAGTTAATATATCGCTATGTCACAAAATAATTAAACAAGGACAAATATAAAATAACAAAATCTTGTTTGTAACAAAAAAAAATCTTGTTTCAAAATACGAGAACAATATATTTCATACAAACATGTATCGCGGATACATCTTAACAAGCTTAATATAAATGGGACTAAATTATCATCACCTGAGACAAGACAATGTTGGGATGTAGTCACGTACCCACAATAAATATGTAGGTGATTTATTTGGTTGTACGTCATCCCCGAGTCCGGCCCTGGCGTGTCCCCACCCCATCACTTAACTGAAGGACAGCCGTCTTCTGTTTCGTAATAGCGTGCGCATAGTGGCAACATTTAGAAATACATCGCGGTAGTAATATTCGCAGTATGAAATCTTAAATATTTTCATTGATTAAATAATAAGTACATAGTACAATATCGAAAATAATTTGATTATGACGTAAAGAAAAATACATATGAAATTTGTGGGTATAAATCGTCATAAATTATTAAATCCGCTATAAGTTCATTAATGTAACTACACTCCTTCCAAATGAAGAAACGTGTTTTTCCACCTTACTCGATATTCGTCGACGCGACAGTAAATACGCTTGTTTTTCGTACCTTCTTCCATATAAACAACTGAACACGTAAGTTAAAACACGTTAGAACAATTTAGCTAAACACGACACATCTGGTGTCAGGTGGTTACCGAATTTTTTGCAAAGTATTTACTAGTACTTATTTCCTATGACTATATCTAAGAGTGGGCAGACAAGGGTGATGACGTTGACTCTCGTACTGTTTCGGAAGCATTTCGGTCTGTTTCTTGTTGCCAGATTATCGGTGTCAGTAGTGGCAAATGCGAGGGGCGGTTAGGGTGATAGGAATTCAAAGCAGGCGCGCCGGAAGTATTGATTTCAAACATTGCATAGGTAAGATTGATATTAACCTTTTACTTTGCTACAAAAGTTAGCCTGATACCTATATACACTTATAATAATAATTTAGCGATTAATTACACTCGAGAACAAAGAATCCGGGTCACTTAAAAAGTTATGTTTTTAAGTGGGTATATAAACCATATTTATAGCAATCATATCGTTGTACAAAAATCCATGTTTCTGTTTTTTTATTTATTTGATTTTATAAAAATAAAATACGGTAATTTATAAATTTTATAACTTTTATTAAAGAGGTAAATATATTGTCTGTTAAGCACAGTTTATTTGATTAGGCTAACATTCGTGGTTTCCAAAATTATTAGATTTCTTTAGGCTTTTAGGTGACCCGAATTCATTGCTCTTGGCTATATTTTGTACTGTGTTCTAAACTTGCTACCAACATACTTGCTATCATCAGAGGAATGGTTGTTTAGGATAAACAAAACAAAAGTTACTAAACAATAATACAACACAAGAATAAACTTTACTCTGACCTTTAGCGGACGATGTTTTGTCTTTTATTGATTGGGCTTTCCCGGCTAAGTGTGTTATCGAAGAAGGGACGAAAACTTGAAGGAAAGTTGGGGAGAATGGGGGAATTAGGGGCGCTTCATTGGACCGCAATTAAAAGAGCGGAGTACACTGTGATACCGACTTAGCGGACGCGGAGCTGCGGAATGGACGTGGATTATTGACTTGTTTATTTGATGTTGCGAATACATCTTTTGTTAGATAAAATAGTTGAAGACTAAGTTCGGATTTGTGACTTAAGATCACGGAGATAGCGAGCTTCGTGACGAACGAGTGACCAAGGACATCATCATACTTGTAACATAATACGAATATAATAGCAGTGGTATTGTTTGACTATAAGACTTGCTTATAATGAACAACTAGACCAACAATTCCTACGCAACAAACCAACAACGACAATAACAATGAAAATGCAATGACACCAACTAAAACACCAGAATTGCCTGCGACTTGCCGGACCTAGGTGTAACGAGACGTAAATAAAAATATCGCGTTACAATAAAGTGATGTCTCGCCACAGCGCCATCTATTAAGGTACGGCAGAAACGGTGCCAATAGGTATTAAAAAGTATAGGTATTATTTTATAGTCGCTGTTGCTCGTGGCTTTGTTAGCATGAATTAAAAAAAAAGCATAAGATACTCTCGTAGGTAAAGCTCGAAATCGGTCTAGTCGTTTTGACGATATACTCTGAACAAACGCACACTTGCGTAGAAGTAAATTTAAAAACAGGGTTTTAGTTGTGATATATTGTTTTTTTAATATCAGATATAGACATGTCATCATCATCATCATCATCATCAGCCCTTGTCTGCCCACTGTTGTAAATAGGCCTTTCCCAATGCCTTCTACAGTATCCATAAGCACATGTAGACATGGAAGTTTTAATAATTGAATATATTAAATAATCTTACATACAGTAGAAATGAAAACTTAATTTGACTCTAGCATTGAGTTTAAAGTCAAAAGCTGTTTACGTTGTGTTAATTTTTACGATGATTAAGCTGGTGTTAGATTTATTATGCATGTAAGTAATTTTACTTGAATAAGAAAGAGTTTATATTTAAATATGCTTACCATTTGTTATTTAAATAGAATGTTATTTATTAAAATTGATTTTTATTCGCTACTTAATGCTATAATATCAATGCTCACTATCTATTCTTGATAATAAATTACTAATATCGCCACTGCTTATGTTTAATTTAAAATATTTAAATAATTATTAAAAAATTAAAGTTTGATGATGTTGACTGTTTAATAATTAATGTAATAATTGTTTTAATAGATTTAATGAGGATGACTATAAAGGTAGAGGAAGACCGATGTGTGGATGGATTGCGTGCAAGAGGATATGCGTAAGAAGTGTGTGAGTTCAGATGTGAGCTGACAGAGATGTATGGAAGAGTACATACATACTGTATCGACCCGCCGTATAGAGAGCAGTTTGATGATGATTTGTTTCAGTGTTTCATTTGTTTTTGTTTTCTTTTTTATTTATTAACACGAGAGCGTTTTATCAATTTTAGAACTGGACATACATAATTTGGTAGTTGGTTACATTTGGGCGTCTTTAAAAAGTTTTTTTTTTCAGATATACCATACTCGTCATTTGTACTTTGTAAAATTGATGAAAGATTTTTTTATTATATATTAGGTTAAGTTAAATGAATAAATGAATAACGGATTAAATGAATAATCCGATATAAACAGTTGAACGCGGATTGAGGGTGCTAGAGGTACTAGGGTATTTTTGTAATAATTGTTTATCATCAAATATTCCGCATCTGGATTTAAAACCTATTAACAAAAGTCGTAGTTTTAGAACTTTGGTTCTGTTTATAAAGTAATTGAGCGCGACAACAGCGCCCCTGCCGTGTGCTTGGAACACTACATGTATTATATGTGTTCAGTTCTTAAACGAATGTAACATGAGTTGCATTGCTCGTAACCACCCAGTGACGCGCCGCCGGCAGCAGCCACAATGGCGATTGTTTGGAGCTGATCACGCGATACCACACGACTCCTCCTCGGTATATTCGCTCCTTATTATTTATTGTGTACGCTACGGGCCCTTAACAATTACATACACACGCCAACGTACAGCTAGTGCTGGAATTTCGATACAATAAATTTATAGAACCGGTATAAGATTCCTTTGAATTTAAAATAGTATATCATTTCTTCCTAGATTATATACTCTTACTGTCACACTCAGAGTCTTTAATAGTTTACTAAGCGAGTTCCTTACTTTAGATTTCTATTTCATTAAAAAAAAGGATTTCTTAAAGGACCAGTATACAACTCAGAACTATTAGCTTATTCGTTGTATAAAATTGATTTAGTTACAAAGTTCTTTAAACGTTCGCTGCGAAACGAGGTCTAAATCATCCCTAATGCAACTTCACTGTGGTGTGGCAAGGAAAAACGTGTACTTCTCTGTGTTGCGAAGAGTATAACTTTGTTATAGGAGGTGGGGTCTAATCGGCCGCGTGTCGCACTAATGCTTAGTCAGGGAGCGGGTCGATAACATCTCGTACCGCAGGGACGGACGCAAAAATTGGTTACACCAATGAATATATGTTTACTTCAATAATTGGTTTATTACTAGAATAATGTCATTATGTAATCTTAATACAATAATTTTGTTAAATCCGTGATTTTTTTTATTCTACAAAGACACAAACTGGTTAGAATAACAAAGTGATTATCACCGACCGTTGATATTTGCAACGCTATTGTCATAATAAAAATTATAAATCATATTAATGATGAACAAAACATCACTTTATAAGATATAAATTATCCAAATTCAGTCATAACACAAGTATGACGCAAGGATCGCCGACCATTCTTCAATATGTCATTACACCGGACATTCGACATTGAAATAGTTATCGACGAAAAAAATAGAAATAATTTGTTAGTAAAAAAAAAATACATCACGACGCACCGAAGTCATTTATAGTTTTATGATTACGTCTGATTACTACTTTTTGATTATATACTCGCTTGTCCAGTTTAGATAGACCTTCCCCTCCCCCCGTAACACCATTTTATAAAGACGTTGTCGGGGTGTTGTATAAGTGAACGGAGGCTCAATACCAAAGCTCAAAAGGTTACGGTCAGAATGGTTCGGACAAGCAATGACTCCGGCACAAAAGACTACCTTGTGTGTCAGAGGCGTCACGCTAAAAAAAAAAACAAATTCCATGTTATTGTGTGTAATTACAGGCGAGAATTTAATGAATTAAAACTTATATCGCCTTTGGAAGCAATTATTATTGAAACGTACGTCTTATATAGAAGACGCGGGACCGGATGAAGAAATGCACAGAGCTATTTTCAATCTTGAGTTTACTCCTTTAATACAAGTCGCCTAGTTAAGGATCCAAGGTAACATGAAGTAATGTTTTATAGTTTTTAATAATGTTTTTCTTTTCTTTCTTTTAATTAAAAAAAAAAAACGTTGACTAGGAATATTTAAGGAGAACATTTTGGCTCGAAAATCTGCGCTAATGGTTTGGAAAAAATACTCGCTCTATATTTAGGTCTGCAGTGTCGATAGTCCAGGTTGCCATGATGGTCGGCAACCTTCGCTAAGAAGATGGCACCCGAAGAAAAAGGAATTATATTTGAATGTCGACCGTGCGAACATTAGTAATAGTCAATTGTTTTTTTTTTAATTAGATATAAGCAGATTTTCGTTTGTTTATTAATATTTTTTGTAAACTCCCAAGTAAGCTTCTGTTAGGATATGGTTTACAGTAATTGTATGACGGAATTCGAATCCTTGACTACGTTAGGCTATTCGCTTCAAATTGTATGTAATATTAAAGAATTCAGGTGAATTGATAGTTTGCTATAAAAAAAAATCTCGATTTAATAGACCAAAAATAAATTCATTGAATATCGAGTGATATAAAATGATATGGTTTTATTTGCAACATCCGCATAGATAAAAAGGTATATTTTTGTAACTGTAAAGTTTATATTGGTGAATCTTTAAATTGCACATAAAAATATATCATCTCGTGCGGCCATAAGCTGAGCGTTACCGTATTATAAACATCAATATTTAATGTATAAAAACATTTAATTTCCTTACTATGAAATCATAATCAAATTAAAATTATAAATTTCCAATACAGACAAAATAATAATTGAACCAAAACATTATTATTCTTCTTTTAAAAGTAAAAGACGTTACTCGATATATCGATTGAGACAAATTGATACAACATTTAGTTCATCAAAGGCGGCATATTTCAATAAAATATATTGACTAATAATGACCAGAGATCGGACCGAACTGTCGTGAGAACTCAACTATTTTAACTACGACTTTTACAACTTCAAGAATTGGGCCCCGAAACTAAAGTTACACGGTTCTGTATAGAAAGCAAACGCACAGTAACATACAAACATGAAAACATATTTAGGTCAAGTTGTTAAAAAAAATCAAAAAGTTTCTCTGCTCTGGTGAACAATTGTGCTTTTGCGGACGCTTTTCTTTCTATCATGAATTTGATTAACTCTTCAGAAATCACTAGTCATTTGATTTACATTCATTTACTAGATAGTGTTGTTTGCGGTGATACAATGAGCTGATTTAGGTCAGAAAGTTGGCATTCATTTGTTTTTTATAATAAAAAAACAAGTACTATCAATATTCTATAACGATCGTAACAAAGACTAGTCATAGTAATGTTGCGTTGTTAATACCGCGAATAGTTCGTTTGTCTTCTGTCCTATTTAAAAAGGCATCCGGGTCCATGGTTCAACGAAGCCGTAGTGGCCCCAACGCGAGCTGCTCTTACGACCGATACACTCAGAAGAAATCCACCTATTTCGGATTCGTCACGCAATTTGTCAATCAATTTTGCCGTCACCGCTCTATAGATCGTCCGGGCCACCATTAAATGTCAATTTCGATAAAAAAAAATGCCTCTTTGCGTTCGCCGCTCGCATATTAATTCCTATAAAATTAATAGCGATGACAAATCCATTAATTTGAATTGCTCTCAACAGGTTCCTTAGATTTGATGAGTGTAATATAACTGTGCATGTTGGATCGATTTTGGACGTTAGACGCAAAGGTCGGCGGCGGCGGCGGCGGCGGCGGCGCGGGCTCCATCTTGTAATCACTTTTTGTTAATTGTCCGCTTCTTTGTCAGCAATTAATATAATGTTCATGTTCCTTTCATTACATACACGCTGGAATTATTCACACGGCAATCTTTTAAAAAACGATGTTAATTTTTTAATTTACTAGTTTTTTTTTTTTTGAGAGAGACAAAGAGGAGAATATAGAATACGTGTACTGCTTATGATTATGCCAGTTGGCAATTTATTTGACTCACGTATTGTAATGATGATAGAATGAAAAAACAATTATCTTCCCATAAATTTTACTTTTTGATTTTCTTCCCTAGTCAGCTGTACGCACTATTTCAGACTGTTCATAGCTGTGTCTATCATCATCATCATCATATCAGCCACACATCGCCCACTACTGAGCGTAGGCCCCAAAGATCGCCACGACGATCGGTGCTCAACCGCCCTCTATGTCTATGGCTAATCCAAATTTTATCCACATCCGCTAGTCCTCTAAGTTACAGGGAAACAAAGATTTTTTTTCTATATGTTTGTACTAATAAAACAATTGATGTCCTTTTATTTAACGGCAGTCAACTGTTTTGCGCCGTTTTAAAAGAAAAGGGAAAGCACTTGACTCAAATTCGAAGTTGAATTCGCATCAGTTGTGACGAGGTCAATGCAATAACATCATCATCATCATCATCATCAGCAGCCTTTGTCTGCCCACTGTTGGACATAGGCCTTTCCCAATGCCTTCCAC
>JAODUI010000013.1:1916256-1931400 GCA_027563995.1 Papilio gigon
CGGGACTGGGTGGCGATGGCGCGAGATGGTGTTGGTTGGAGACGTTTGTTGTCGGAAGAGGCCAAGACACGCTTCGGGTCGCTGCGCCATTCTAGTTAGTTAGTTTAATATTACTAATTAATTCAAATGCGAAAATTTACTTGTATCGATGTTTGACGCGTCTGTGTCAGAACAGGAAACGGATCTTGTGAAATTTGTCACAGATGTGGAACGTAGTCTGGAAGAATATATAGAATAATTACGTTTTTTTCTTTTTAAATTCCACTAAGGAAATCGCCAGAACAGTTACTGTTAAAATCAATTAAAACTACAAAACCGAATAATCGTAGTTGAGGAATAAAAATGCTTGGAATTTATTTTGATTTTTCGCATTTTATTTTCGTTTGAAAAACATCATCGATGTAGAAACTTAGCGAGGAATTAAATGCGTCGTTACAGGTTACATGAAGACATAAACCACGCATCGGATTCCACTGAAATTGCTCAGAGCGTTCTATAAAATGGACGCTCTCGACGACCGCTCGTTCTATTTCGGTAAAAATAAATAAATACGCACGCCCGCTGTGGCCCGCGGCCAAGATGTCGAGTCAATGGAAGTGGCACATCTTAAACTACGCTCCGTCTATTTACGATGGCTGCTCAGCGCCAGAATTATGGAATTATGATAAGCTTGACTTTGTCGACTGCGCCCGGCTCTGTGTCGGACCTCGCGTGATTCAATGCAGTTTAGTATAGATACAAATGTTATTACTATAATCAAATTTAACGCATCATATATCAAATAATTTGTACTAACAATGTAAATACTAGTCACTTGTAAGGCAATAACACCAATGCACTGGCAGCAAAAATTGCTACTGATCTAAAAAAGACCAGCATGATTTTAACGATTGTACATAGACGAAAAGTGCAGTTTACCTTGTTAAAATGAATCTGTTTACTGTTTGTTCCGAATGCCTTAACGATTATGCTGATATATTACCATTAGTATTCAGACATATTTGTAGTCTCTATTTTGAGAAGAGAATGCAATGTCAGTTCAAGAGAGTTTGCCGGTAACACAGTGAGGCGTTCGTATCTTCTGTCAGATCTATATGTATTCGTGGTTCTTAGAAAAATTCTAAAGTTCTATGTCACTTCCAGTGATTTTATAATAAAAAAATGTGTACCGCAGGACAAGTCATCCAAATATAACCGCACTTGATAACGACGTATTAGACGCATAAATGTTTTACGTCGGCCGGTAAGTGTTCCATATTTAAAATTCGTTATCCGAACCGCCGGCCGCTTGTTTATGGTCCGATCCGAACGATGACGAGCTTCCGGTGTCGCTGTCGATGGCGCGCCGCGACCGGCATCGATTTGAAATTAGAATGTGACTCATTCATAACTCGATCGGACGCCTCAGGGATAGGACGTGTGCGTCGCATCAAAATGACAGCCGATAACATTTAAAATTATACCATATTGTAGTTTCAAACACACAAAGTAATGGCAAAAAAGCAATAAGATTTTGTTTTATTTTTTTGTTAATTCCATAGATGGTACCTGGGAAATCATTGAGGTCGAATGTGGATATATAAGGATAGAGGAAGACCGAAGAAGGCGAGGATGGATTGTGTGAAAGAGGATATGTGCAAGAAAGTGTGAGTTCAAATATGGCGGCTTATGGAAGAGTAGTACATACTGTGCCGACCCTCTGTAAGGAAAAGGCAGGTTTTGGATGAGTTCCTAGGAAATCACTACGTATAGAGAACACACCCTAATTGGTACATTGCTGTATATTTTAGTACTGTTATTGAAAAAAGAAATATGAGGCATCAAAATACCTTAAACAAGTCTTAATAGGATTTCAAGGACACACTACTCAAAACTCTATTTTTTTTAATAGAATATTTATCATAATGTTTTTATATCGACCTAATAGTAGGACAGTTTCCCAGCACCAGTGACGTTTAATTAACACGCGCAGGAGACTGAACAACCGAGCGGACGGACCAGCCCATCGCGTTATACTTGCTCCTTGGTAGGCGCACCATCAGATGTTTAAATATAAGACTTTATTCCACATTCTTCTTCGTTCTCTTCATTGCTGAAGGTCGTGCTCATCTTGAAGCGCCCTCACCGACGATATTTCACATAATTACAGTTAAAGTGAACAGTCGAAGTTGACGGTTTGAATTATTATACATAGAGTGGAATTATCTGGCGGCGTTAGTGTTTCCGTCCAAGTACGACGTCAGCTGGCGAGAGTAGAGTGAATAGGCACATACTAAACTAGCGTATATCATCTTACGACCGCTTCACTTGGCATCAGGTGGGATCGTGGACAAGCATTAATTTAATCATCAGAAAAACATGGAAGATTGGTGTTAAAGAGATGTTTGTCCGTCCCAAAATCCGAGTTCGTTCTGGGTAATATTGGGTTAGACCGAAGTCGGGACTTCAACTGGAAGGTAACTAATGTATGAGAGAGTTATTAAGGCAATTTTAAGCAAGCAAGTCACAAGCAATACTTAATAATATTATAATTTTAAATTATAGTCCTGTTTTAAGTTATATAAGCGCCAATAGCGTAATGGTTAAGGGTACGGATTTCCGATCACGTGATCGTGAGTTCGAATCCCGCCATTTGACTATTGTAGACCATAAACACACGCCCAGAGCTTTGTTGGAGTGTTAAAAGAAATATTAGTGAATTGTCTAAAATCTAATCTAATGTTTAAATAGTAAGTTGTTAATTAATAAATGCTAGAGAAGGCCTATGTCCAGCAGTGGGCAGATAAAGGTGGATGATGATAATAATTGGGATGTACTTTTAAGAATGGTGACCCTACTTAGCCGTGGGAACTTTGTTTCGTACGCAGCCGAAACTCTGAGAGGGCGGGACACAGAGTGCTTTATTTTTAATATAATTTCCGGATGTCTTTTAGGAATAATAATTACTCCTTTTATCTTTTTTTTTTTTTTAATAAAAAACTGGTACTAGCAGGTTTGTTAATTCACTAATATTTCTTTTACTACTCCAATTAACTTCTAGGCTTGTGCTACGATATGGTTTGTAATAGTTAAATGGTGGGGTTCGACCTCTCGACCACGTGATCGGAAATCCATATCCTTAACCATTAGGCTATTGGCGCTTAAATGTTTATCATGCGTCAATAAAGATATCAACAGAATCTACTAGTATTTAAAACAGTAAGTGGTAGATATTATTAAAAATGTTCATGTCATTCCATTATCTCTGTCCATCCTTTTTAATTAAACAGGTCACCATTATAGACTCCTAAGTGTAAACGGAAGTAAGAGGAAAGAAAATATTCATCATAAGAGCGTCGGATAATGTACATATGCAAATCAAAAATCGAAAAACACATTGGTACATGGGTTCAAACTGGGACAACGTGGAATACGGTCCGGTGTAACAACTACGGCACCGCTCGCATCGGCGCTCACAAAGAACCTAATCGATTAAGAGTGTATCGAGTATAATGTGAATCGATCAGCCGGCACCTCCGGGCGCGTGTCACCTGTAACAAATCGCCGGCGCAGCGGACAATGGTATTTCTTCATCAAAGACAAAAACGGCAAATGTGCCGGCAAAATATGAGATTATAGATTATAATTTATACATTTTATTCTATACAGGTTGTTGCATTACATTCTTAATTTTTTTTTTATTTTTATAAAAGATTTTAAAACGAAAATAGTAATTTGGATATTGTTAGGGTGATTCATTATCCAAATTGCTAGGCCTAAACATAGTGTAATTTGAAAGGTAAAAAAGAACGAAGAGGCAAAACTGTCAACTAAAATTTAGTATTCTCAAATTGATTTAAATTAGAAAAAAATGTTTCATACACAAAGCGCGTTAAAATATCCGGACAACAGTTTTAAAGGTAAGACGTTCGTTTATTATTTCAGTGGTTTTCGAACGGGCTGTATATAGTTTATGTGAGCGCGATGCCAGCGGGGGAGGGCGTTTAAAAAGCAGTTCGCCAGCGGGGCGCGGGCGCCGGCGCAGCCTTTGTGTTTTTACTTTTTACCCCGCCGTGGGCATCTAGGCGCTGCGCCGGAGTGGACATGGATATAGAATAATTAGTAGGTTTGACGGTTTTAGGGTCCTGTCAACATTTTATTGTTGACTTGACGTAGAATAGAATTATCTTGGTAACTGTCAGTCCTATAATTAACGGACCGATATTCCTATGTTAGGTCACAATTCTTCGTCGTATAATTGCCCGTTTCTTGTGTGACATTAAAACAATATTCTAAAACTAGTTTTTAGGAACGTAAAGTGACACTAAAATAATGTTTATCTTAGTCCAAAGTCAACGTTATCGGACGATTGCTGAATTAAAATAAATTAAAAAAAAGTCGCATATAAAACGTTCGGTCATCCAACACCCCGGTGAAAGTCGCGAGAAGCTTTTAAACCGCTCGACAAGCGTGACAAGTTGACACGGACGTCCGTCAGACGCGAAACGGTTAATTTAGAGTTGTCCGTGGGTGGGAATGCTGGATTGTCTTGTAATGCTCGTTTTGTAAAGGTTAATGACCGGACTACAGATGGCGGGGTGGTGCAGTTTATCTCTGATTGACCACACAAATAAAATAAGAAATACGTATGCACCAGAAACTTGTAAGACGACATACGAAGATTACATTTAAATAATAATCATCTCCGCCAATGGCTTAATTCACAATTTTAATTACCTGTACCACCGATGAGCTGGTCAAGTTTGCGGGAGTATCTTGGATGAGGGCCGCCGAAGAGAGATCGTGGCGGTCTTTGGGGGAGGCGTTCGCTCTGCAGTGGGCGACATGTAGCATATGATGATGGTGACAACCACTAAGAATGTTAATTAGTTATGAATAATGAAATTTCAATTTTTTTCTTGAAATTTTTTATTCATTTATTTATTTGTTCTGCTCTTCAGCATGAAATCTATCCGATAACGCGAGTGATAAAGCAAAGGTCGGGCGGTTGGCGCGTCACAAAGGCATTCGTCAAACAAAAGCTCTCATCAGTGCGCATGATTGTACAGAAATCACACCAGTTTTTATGACACGATGACACTAAGGATCCATTGTCACCTGCGCATTGTCGTGTAATTATGCGGTCGGTAATGACGATGATTAGAAGCCGAGAGAAGCTCAAAGCGCCGCCGCGACATTGATTGCACTTTGATGTGGATTAAGCGAAGGCTTTCACGCAGGTAGACGTAGGCATTGCCGTGAAAAGTTTTTAAAAGTCATCGCTTCTTGTATTTAATATGTTGACGTATTTAACTTAGTATTTGGTAATGATCAGTGGCGACTCCACCTCTCGAGCGACGGCTCAAACCAGAATAATGTTTTTTTTTGTTATTAAAATATTCGAAGATTTTGGTTGATTTACTAACATTTATTTTATAACTACAACTAAGCTTTAGGCTTGTGCTAGGATATGGTTTACAATAGTTGAATGGCGGGATATGAATTCTCGACTGATCGGAATTCTGTTGCCATAAGCATTAGGCTATTGGCGCTTCAAAAAAGGTAATATACGAAATTATAAAAATGCAATTTTCTACCACGCACAGTCGCGTTGTTGAACGGTCTAGTCTCGGCGGTATTTCCAAATCAGTACGACTTAGGGTCCTTCATGAAGCGAGCGTACTTTCTTGAAGGCAACTGTGGTCCCGCTAGTTTTGCGGATGTCTGGGCGTCGACCACCTCGGTGGTGACAGTGCTCTTTTGCCTCATTCCCTGATAAAAAAATGCAAAATAAAACATTTTTCATTTTTTTGAATTGTAACTTTAAATACTAATTTAGTCAACAAGCATCTTTTAAATAAGAAAAAAAAATCTTGTCTATGGTCGGAGACAATGAGTCATCAAACCGTTAGTCCCCAAACTCGGAGTCCTCATTTCATGCAAAATTAACCAAGCAACGCATTTCTCTCGAGAAATCAATTCGACGACCAATCCTTTATTAACTTTTTTTTTTAAAAGACGTGTCAAATAAAATGGCGATTATTTAACCGTTTCATTTTGCGTATACAAAATCAAATGTCATTCAAATATCAACTTAAACGCTTAGAAGATAAGGTATGGGTGATATTTAAATTCTGGTTGTGAATTTTGTTGAAAACGGCAATGTCATCGTTTCGAAACGGTCACAAAATGGAACCTTTTTTTTTTTAAAACTTATCGGTTTTTTTTTAAAACGATATGTGTGAAGAATGCGACGACGGTTTTGTTGTTTATGACTTTAACTAAAAAAAATATAATAACGGTATAGAAATATATTAAAATCTTATGTATGATGAATGGGAAAGATTGGAAGGATGGATGCTTCATTATCACCAGCATTTACCTGCTCTGCTAGACATAGGACGTTCTCAATGTCTTCCGCAGTATGCGGTCCTCCTTCCTCACCCAACGTATCTATTACCACCTATCTACAAAACGGCTATACGAATCTTTATGAACTGTAGTGAGAAATTATTTTCCTTCGGGAAAACTCGGATCTTTATCGGAATACGATGACACCCGAACTGTCAATGAGTGATCGTATTAAATGATTGACATTTTCATATCCATTAATATGGACCTTTATTGTTTAGTGTCAAATGTCAAAATGAATAATATCATTCTCTAAGATGGGTACTGAAGCTATTTGAGAGAGCATAATAAATACGAACTTTTCCGAAAATACACGCAGGAAAATTTTTACTCACTACATCTGTACAAGAGTGACGGCGGTGGAGTACTACAGATTTGTCAGGGTAAAAAAAAAAATCATTCCCTTTGTAACGTACTATCGCAAAGTGATCATCATACGTGACGTCGGCATTGATCGAATGCTGAGTCAGCGCGCGGCAATCTCCGCCAGATGGCGCCGGCGCCGTCACAGGCTGTCTACTACACGCATTCACAGGGAAGAAATTATACAGCGCTATAATCAATATTTAAGAAAAAAAATTAAGTCATACTTTTAATTACATATACTGAATTACTTCATCATCAGCTCTCTGGACGTCCCCACTGAGGGGCTCGGAGCCTACCCTATTATTAAGTCTGACTAGGCCATAGTCAAACGACGCTGGCCCAGTGCTTTAACTTCACATATATCTTGATGCTTTACAGATAGTAGACGATGTTTTCTTACACCGTAAGACCGTCAAAAGTACATATAAAATACGAAAACCGAAAAACACATTGACATGGCGGGGATCGAACCTGGACAATGTAATACGGTCCTTATGCTCACGCGCTTAATAACTGCGCCACCGACACACTTTAGTTTGGGTTAATTACAAAAGTAGAATAGTGTGTAACGGTTATCATGGTACTTGAAATGATGATGACCATGTAAATAAGGTGATGAGATCGAATGTGGATGGCTATCAAGGTAGAAGAAGACCGAAGGCATGGATTGTGTGAAAGAGGATATGCTTAAGATGGGTGGGAGTTCAAACATGTCAACATAGCCGTCTTCTTACTCTTTTTTTAAAAGGGACGAAGAAAAAAAATGGATTAGAAGGTGAGGCATAAGTAAGAAAAATAACTGTACCAGTTTTTTTTTTTTTACCGATCTAATGGACTGTCATTATATCGCCAAAATAGCGAAGTGATACACTTCGCTATTTTGGCGAATTCAGCCTGTTATAGATAACTTTTTTTATACGAAAAGGGGTAAACGAGCGCCGTGATCACTAGAGCGGTCATCGTCGCTCATGGACACTTACGATATCAGAGGCACCACAGGTCATTGCCTGCCTGGGAGAGAGAGGTACGCTCGCTTCTTGAAGGACCCTAAGTCGTATTGATTTGGAAATACCGCCGAGGACAGACCAGTCTACAACACGGCGGAAAGTTACACGAAAACCGGACTGTTGCGGAATGCCAGCCGTCAAGATGGTGTGGATGGTACTTGGCGGTCTATCTGCGACGATAAACTGTTCAATCATAGTCATATATTTAGTTTTTATTTAGAAGATCAAATATTTTGATATATTCCTCAAATTCTATTCTCGTAGAGTGCTGCGTGTGTGTCCACATCCAATATCCTCGGGAGCTTACCATACTTTACCATATTTACTGGTTATTCAACCAGTCTAACTTGACCCCTGGTATATTGTGATAATTATTATATATGTCAGTTAAATATGTAGATACAATTTGCCTGATCTGTTTAATTCTCTTTGACATCAGGCAATCATCAGGCATCAGTGACGGCGGATCACAAGGACGTAATTCAAATGCAGTATGAAATTTGATAAATATAGAATACCGTCTGGAAAAGCATATTTGCTAAGTTTTATTTTAATTCTAAGCGAACAAAGTCACGGGAAGCAACTAGTAAATTTAAAAATTGACTTCCAATACCAATGTTGGCTTATTGAGTCTAGGGTCGTATTTAAAGAAAGCAACAGATTTATTTCGTAGTTAGACCAACCACGTGTCGGCGGGCGTTGACCTCAGTCGGTGTGACTGTCACCCGGTGTCACTGGGCGCGTGCGACGTTTGTGATTGGTCGCCGGTGTCGCGGGCGGTAAGGCGACATCGCTGATTGGTTGCTGGTGTCGCACGGCGGGCGGGAGATGGGAGTTCCAATTTTAAAATGACATTTTCAAAATTAGAACTTTGGAATACTGATTTAAAAATCTTAAAAAAAAGAAAAGTTCTCATTTTAAATTAAATAGTCGATACAAGAAATAAAAATGGACCTTGAGAAGAATCGTACGTAGTAAGAAAATTATACGTACTTACAAAGATTCTTCTCTCTCTATACATTTTCTATACATATAAGTAAGTCTGTCATATGACTTGATTAATTGCAGTCGATCTATGATGTCATATGACTTGAATAAATCCAGTAGATCTGTGATATTTACTGGTCTCGGCTGAGGTCACTAGGGGGCACTACTGATCGCGCCCGCCGCCTCCCCGCTAATCCTATGCAAATGTAAAGTTTGTCTTCGTATTTTAAAAAGAAATAACTGTAGATTTAAATATAAAAAATGAGTCCCGTTTCATTCAGAAACCAGGTCCTTTAGAACCGAGCATGTCTCTTTCTTATAGGCAACGCATCAGTAGTTCCTCTAGTATATATAGGCTACAAAAAATAACAAAACACAACACAACACATCCTTACTGTAATTGAAATAAAATAAAAAAAATCGCTCTTCAAACTAATGTCTTTGAAAAATTCTATCAATCGGACATAACAAATGAGTTATCTATACAATGAAATACATTTTCTATAAGGAAAAGAAAAGGATTTTTTAAAAATATCTTTTAATATTTTTTTTTCAATAAAACATTTGCAGATTTATGTTAATTTACTAATATCTCTCACCATTCCAAAACAGCATAGTTTGTGTCTAGGATATGCTTTATAATAATCGAATGTATTTCGAACTGTCGACCACGTGATCGGATATCTGTACCCTTAACTATTACACTATTGGCGCTTCAATGATAAATATCAAGAGACAGTGTTGTAGATAGGATTAAAGAGGTAAGTTAATGAATTTCAAATCGATTCTCCACGAGACATCGCTCGGTGCAAGGTATCGAGCAATCGACATTCCGCGCCTTAACGACACTACTGCGCGATCGAAACCTTCCACGACGTAAACACGGACTAGACACTGAACATCTATTATATCTATCATCATCAGCCCCTGTCTGCCCAGTGCTGGACATAGGCCTTTCCCAATGCCTACAGCACGCGGTCCTCCGCTTTCCGCATCCAACGACCTCCCGCTGTCCGCACTAAGTCGTCGGTCCACCTGGTCCTCACCCGTGGCTTCCAGTCCAGCAATTTCTTGCCTCACAGGCGTCGCTGTCGTCCTCTATGTATATACTAAATAAATTCAGCTGATTGTCTGCTAACTGACTGAACTATTAGCTTAGTTATGGGATGGTCGTTGGCTCGAAGCCCGCCATTTGATTACCGTTAACTATATCTTAACACAAGTTTCACAAGCTTACCTAGTAACGGTTACAAGAAATTTTAGTAAGTTAACAAAAAATAAATAAAAAAATTAATTACATTTATGGAATGAAATGAAATTGAAATGTTTTGAATTGAATTTATATTTATGGAATGAAATAAAATTGAAATGAAAGATAAAAAAAATGAAATTGAAACGTTTTTGTAAAGGTAACTAACACAAAAACTTCACAATTCGTTCGTTTTTATTTAATAGTTGGTTGTCGCGTCCTGTCTTTCAATAGTCAATGATCTGAAGGCATTAACAGCGGACGTCATTTACGTTTATATCACACCGGCTCTGCTCTTCGACACTAATTACTTGGTAAGGAGCAATTAATACGATATGCAACTTTATTACGTTGGTATAAAGCTCACAATTCTAATGCAATGTGCGGGAGACAGCGTCGGATAGCAGACTGTTACACTGTATTGTAATTGAATTATTTAAAAATTATTTTTATTAATTTATGTAATAATTTCAATGCTCATTTCTTAATGAAGAAATTAAAGAAAATTTATGTCAATCTTAAATTGAGAAGCTTACGGTACTTACCGTTTTATTTATTGGAACATAAAGTTTCCGCTAATGCATTGAAAGGTCGTTGGATGCGGAAGGCGTACCGCATACTGTGGAAGGCATTAGAATGCCTATATCCAGCAGTACGCAGACAAAGGATGACGATAATGCATTGGCATGCATTCTCACTATCACTTGGTGACTGACATAAAAGCTCGACCTGAATAAAGACCGCCAATGGGTCTCCAACCACTCGATGACGTCACCACATTACATACATTAGAGTTGTCGGATGTATGACTTGAAAAAAACGTACTCAAAACTAACTAACTAGCCTGATGCAGCGACCTGAAGTGTGCCTTGACCTCCGACAATAAGTCTCCACCTAACTCGGTCCACCACCGACCCAGTTCTGGACTTGCAACTCTCTTAAACTTCCACAAAACTGATAAAAGAAAACCTCCTTACTCCGCTGACTGAACGACCCAAAGTGGATATTGGCTTAAAAAATATGCGTTAGAGCATTTTAATTTCATTAACTCGTTGTGTAACACTGTTCGTATCGGTGTGACAGGCGGCCAACACATGAGTTTATGCGTCAATATAAAGGCCTGTCTATAAATTCGATAGGAGCACGTCTAGACCCCGCCGCACGCAGACTTCATAACTGAGCCCACGCGGGCGTCGTCGTTAAAAATGTATTGAAGCTTTAAGAAGTGAAGAAGTAAAGCTTCAATAGCCTTACAGTTACAGACTACAGATACAGAGAGAAAAGATTTTCCTTCGTAATTTTTCGGCAAAGTTCGTCTTTATCGTGCTCTCTCAAACAGCTTCAGTACCCATCTTAGAGAATGACATTATTCATTTTGACATTTGACACTAAACAATAAAGTTCCATTTAAACTATTAAAACTTTCGTGAGACATTTCACTATATAACTTATAAAACGGCTTAACTAACGTGCAACTCGGTGTCAGTACCGACTAGTTTCGAGCCCCCGATGAGCTCGAAACTAGTCGGTACTGACCGTTTTATAAGTGATATAATAAAGTTCCATATTAACGGATACGAAAATGTCACTCATTTAATACGATCATTCATTGACAGTTCGGGGGTCATCGTGTTCCGATAGAGAGCCGAGTTTTGCCGAAGGAAAATAATTTCTCACTACATCGTATCTTCAATACACAGTTACAATTTATTGATTTAATTTAAAAAAAAAATCTTTGGTGTTGGAATTTTTTTATTACTCAAAAATTAATTTATGGTCCTTCGATATCCGTCTCTTAGTTGCTCCATTGTAGGTTATAAAAGTGTTATAAAATATAATGGGTTCATGTTATAAATGTTACAGTGTAATGACACTCCTTCCCGGGGACATCATACTAACAGGCACCCCCGGGGGCGTTGGCATGTACCGCGACCCCCCGGAGTACCTGAAGCCCGGTGACATCATCTGCAGCGAAATAGAAAACATCGGCGTCCTCGTCACCAAAGTCGAAAATTTCTAAGCAACGTAGAGCAGAACTATATTGCGTTGACATTTCTAACATATATTGTCGTCCCTTTCCCTCTCTTTATATATAACAGAGACAGCAATATGTGTTAGTGCATGTCAGCGCAGTGGTCTACGGTTATATACAAGTGTTATATATGTAATTATAAATATCAACTACATCTTTATAGGACAAGCTCGTCCCGTTTTGGGCGTAAATTGTATACAAATTTATT
This sequence comes from Papilio gigon, assembly GCA_027563995.1. Lineage (NCBI taxonomy): Eukaryota > Metazoa > Arthropoda > Insecta > Lepidoptera > Papilionidae > Papilio > Papilio gigon. The sequence continues at coordinate 1,928,496 of JAODUI010000013.1, forward strand.
TCTTGTAACAATTTAAAAATAAATGCAATAATTAAAAGTTGTTGTTTATTTTCTTAAAAAAAATGCATCAGTTCGCTTACTCTGAATAGACTTAATAAATAGAAATGGATATAGAATATAGAAAAATATGACAAAAAGGAAGCATTATTAAAACTAATTAAAACATGGGATGTTAATAAACAAAAAAACTTGTCCATAATTCGTAGAAACGAGATTTTAGTGAAGAAAAAATTATATAACCTTAGATTTTGCATGTTAAGTCAAAACGAATAATGATTTTCTTTTTCGAAGAAAGCGCCTGCAAGTATACAAACAGCAAAAAATTCGCATTGTAAGTTTTATGACATTTTGAAATAATTAAAAAAAATATTATATCATGGTTGGTAGTTGGCACATGAATAGTCATTGTGGTGATTTTATTTGTTAATTAAGCCAGTCAACAAATATTGTGCTTCAGATAACGGTTAGTGAATTTTGAATGTAAAATTTTGCATTTTTCATTAGGTAAACAAGTCTTCGTAATTTAGTACAAAAATTGTTTCCTTAGTTGTTTGGCAAATTGCTTGGTCTGACAACATTCGAAACAACACGAATTTGTAACTGACCGACAATTTAAAAACATACAAAACGAACTGTCAAGATTTAAAATTCCAACAAATAAACTGTTCAGAGTAGGTTATTCAAATAGCGAGGTCTGAGCGATGATTGGTGAATGGGGCACGTAATTGAACCAATCGGCGTCTTCCGTTAGCTCACAGGAAGAAGCATTTTGCCGCGCGCGCGACTTCTCTTTTCATAGACTATTAAATTTAATGGGTAGGGGAGTTTTATTGAGTTAAGTGGTCTATACGGGCTACGTGACAATTGTAAGTTGACCTCCCGCGCTTCTAGGCTCCATATAAATTGATACCGCGTTATGACACTTCGCGCCTCGGTTAATCTGGTCGATGGTTCGTTGTAAAATTATCTATGCAACGGATATTCATCGTTATGAATAGATTTCGAGCAATTTATTGTTGAGAATATTGGTACGAGATGTTTGTATGCAATTTTCCAATTCATTGCGCAATTGATCTCAATTTGATAATTTTACAAGCCACCAATGACACCCTGTGTCAATTTATATGAGGTCTGAATGCATCTAGTTAGATGCATAGATTATTGAAAAATTGCACTCAATTACAATGCCTTATGTTTGTTGCGCTATTGATAAATACATTTGCTGACCTCACATTTACTGGCCTTAGGAGCATTCAATGAAGTGACCAATAGTATGGCCTTCCAATCCAAAAGCATTACAGAAGTAACAGCCCATAACGAGTCTCCTTAGGCCTCGACTTTGTTCCTCTCAAACATTTTTTAGGCTAAGTGCCCTCTACCGGCCACCTCAAGCCCTTTTCGATTTTCGCTTTAAATAACTTCATGGGTTTGTCATAAACCAAACAATTAAAATGGTCATATCAAGCAGATATATAAGAACTCTTCAAAATGGTAGGGTTATAATATCTCCAAAAATGTACAATAATTTTCACTTTAAAAGTTCACTTTACAATAAGAAACGATAGCGATATTTAGAATTGTTACTTATAGACAAAGAAATAAGGTTCAAAATTTCTAATTCGACTGCCGTGACATTTGACATACTGTGATCTTTTTTCTTTTTAAGGATAATGAAAGAGATGGCTACATTAATACGAGTGTCGGTGTCGTACTGTTGGAGTAGTCAGTTGTTTTGTAGCATTTTAAAGTTATTTATAGCGCGTATAAAGTTTGCAATTTAACGGCGCGTTAATGACCCTTTATCAGCTGGCAATGACACGTTAGTATATAAACAGTGTTGTAAAGTTGTCTTATATTGTCTTGTACAGTGTGTGGGGCATCCTGTGGAGCAGTGGTCGTCACATTTCTCTCTAAGCAGGACAATATTAGATGCTGATGATTTCCAATTAACTTTGGTCGGTCCGCAGTAATAAAGAAAAGGTTCGTAGAAAATATTTTTTCTTCGAGATATGTATATAATACGAAAGAAATATACTACTTATAAAACGGCTTAACTCACGCGTAAATCGGTGTCAGTACCGACTAGCTTCGAGACCATCGGAAGCTCATCTTCAGGGTGAGTAGGAACGGTACTATAGCGCGTTCGCGGGCGAGTGAGAAGAGAGAGCGACTGAGCGACGGTTACACCGATTTACACGTGAGTTAAGCCGTATTATAAGTAGTATAGTGAAATGTCTCACGAAAATTTTTATAGTTTAACGAAAGGAATATTAGTAGATCACACCAATATTTATCTCGGACGAGAATCGATCCCATGAACACACTTCGAAGTCTATTGAAACGAAAGGTTGGGCCGCAGAGATATCTACCGCAGGCGCGGTTTGACAACCAATGCTCCAGTTGACGGACGACTTAGTGCGGATGACGGGAAGTCGTTGGATGCAGAAGGAGTAGTACTCTGGAAGCATCCAGCAGTGGGCAGACAAAGGTCGATGATGTTTTAGTGTATTTATTACTTTTAATGTTTTCAAATTGTATAAATAGTGAAAAGTTTTATTCATTTTTTATTGTTTTTAACCTAGAAATTAAGGAAAAATTTGATACTAGATTTAAAATAATTTTGTAAAGTTTAAAATTTACTAATAAAGAAATAAAGATTGTCTGCACCCCAGGTCCATGACCCGAAAACATGTTAGGGGGAACGAGAGTGGGGCATAGCGCCCACAAAAAAAAAGGCTGATGATAAAGCTTGGTGTGCCCATACAATACGTAGAATACGCAAGCAATATAATGTAATTTAAAATTCCTTTCTCACAAAACATTTCATCATCATCATCAGCTCACTATACGTCCCCACCGAGGGGCTCAGAGCCTACCCTATTATTAAGGGTGACTAGGCCATAGT
>JAODUI010000013.1:2009763-2021452 GCA_027563995.1 Papilio gigon
CCCCGATGGGCTCGAAACTAGTCGGTACTGACACCGAGTTGCACGTGAGTTAAGCCGTTTTATAAGTTATATAGTTACGATTATGTTGAAAAAAAGTTTCCCATAAGAATCCCTGTGCGCGTCAACTTTGAAGCATTCATTACGCAAAATGGCAATGCGTTTGTACCCTTCGCAGCGCTCGGACCTGTTCACTTCATGTATCATGCGCTGAACAATATGGCTTGTCACGACACAGCGCAGAAAAACGATCAACGCGACTATACTCTGCTTATACGACGGACGATATTCAACCTTATGACAACTAGGGAGGTTATTTCGAGTCATTGTGTTTTTTTTTTTTTAAGTTTGTGAAATATGCCCGGCTGTCCATTCTGCCAGTAGGCGTGGGTCACTTTGCGTTGAGCACATTTTATTTTCGCGACGTTTATTAAAGACTGGTCTTTTAGTACAATATAAGTTTGCAATGATAGCACCTTAAATATTTGCCGGTTATTCTCGTTTGGATTTATGACTATAAATTTTTACATTTTTAAAATGCAAATATTTGCATCAAGCATTATTTGCTTTACCATAAACGCTGAATTCTCAATTTCTCCGTTTCGAAATAATTTTAACCCAAATCTTTATAACTTAAAAGTAACAATGATCTTTGCATCCCTTTTATAAGGAAACAAACAAGTGAACGTATTTAACAAATAAAAAATCTTATATTATGAATTATGGTCCAATTTTGCCTAATTCCACCTTTAATTCACGAACACATAAACAAGAAGGTGGCATCTGTTCCTGTAGTGTTGCGGATGTACATGATGTTGCCCCCTTCTCTTATATAAAAAAAAGGTGATGAGATTGTCGATGGCTATAAAGGCAGAAGAAGACCAACGGTGTGGATAGATGTCGTGAAAGAGGATATGCGTAAGATGTGACTGACAGCTGAAAGAGATCTACTCGTATGGAGGACATACTCGGTCGACCCTACATAGGCAAAAAGTCAGATTTATAAGGCGAACTCTAGTTCCTAAGAAAAATATCCAACAATGATTTGATCATATTAGTGCGAACATTTATTTTTTTAAATGTCATTCAAGAAACATCGTCTTAATGGCCTGTCATTTTCAACGGCTGCATTAATTTAATTTAAAGATAAATTTGCGCGGGAAAATTGCTTAATGGCAGTCCGCCCGCCGTTGGTACAACAGTACGAGTTAATTTGGTAAGGATGACTCCTTACCAAATTAACTCGTACTGTTGTACTGCCGTACACTAAGAATATTTTTGTCACATACAAATATGGTACTGTAACAAATTTATTTAACATACTCGAAGTAACTCGATCAAATTTTACTATAACTATATTAAAAACAGTATTATAAAAATCGTATTTATGTAATTTTTGTAAAGGTATTCAAAAACCCATGCTTAGTTTAAATGCGACAATTTAAAATTTGGTTTTCTATAGTAAGAAAAGAATGGACCATAATTTCGTTATACCATACACTGTGTTTATGTTAAACGACATTTTATTATCCCATGTTTATCCGTTTTGTGGAATTATAGAAAGAAATCTTTTTCATTGTAATTATTGTGGTAAAAAATTGCTCCCGACGCCGGCGAGGGCAAACGACAATTTAATTTTCCCGAGAAATGGATAATGATATAGCAACGCCGGCGTTTATTCGAGTTACACGCCGTAATCGAGTGACAAACGATTTTAAAAGGCGACAATCAAGTTTGTTGTTGGCTACAGAGCGTAAAGGAAAGGGCCCGCTGGCACCGTACTAGAACAATTACCTAATTCTCTACGTACAAATACTTTGACTTAATTTAACTGCTGCTTAAATTTCTTTTGAAGACAAATCACTTGTCAATTGTTTATAGTCACTATTCATCATCATTATTATCAGCCCTTGTCTACTAACTGTTAGACATAGGCCTTTCCCAATGCCTTCCACAGGCCACTATAATTAATAATTATGTTTGTAAAATGCTTAAAAAAAGAAACTAAGCTTCGTAATAAGAAATAAACATAGAATTGTTTTAAATAAGTAAATTAATTAAATTGCTTATTGCCTTTACTACCTAAACAAGTGTAGGCACTGTTATGTGTTTTTTTAATTCAAATACGTTACTAAGTAGAAAGTTATTACAGGATCTGGATAGTGAACGGGATGGAAAAAAAAATAATTGAATATAAGGGGCGTTACGCTTTCTTTAAATGCAATTTCCCGAACTATTAAAACGTCATTTTTATAATTCTATTGTCTGTTAACTTCTCAGCCAACTGACGCGAAGTTAACGGAAAGTTAAGTTGATTTAAGTTTGACAACGCGAGCCGGCCGGCCTCCAAATACTTACAAAATGCATAGTAATTTAGTTTTAGGATTAAATCGTTTCGAACACGCGACACAAACCACTTTTCTATTCGGCCGAGTCGACTTGTAACCGTCATTTTACACAATTTCAACCATTCCGCTCTCCGTTCTCGGAATTAATATGATATTAGCCTTTGAAAACGCAAGGTGCGGTTTTGTATCGGACCTATTGTTATTATAAAGACGCATTTAGCTGTTAGTCGTGTGCTTACGCTCGCTTACACCCGACGATTTTTACTACGATTAGCTTGAATTAGCAATTTATTCAATAATTTACATTTAATGCTTCGGTTGCAACTTGAATGTATTGAGAGTTTAACAAATTAGATGAGGCGTTCTTGTATTAATTTATAAAATAATTCGTCTTTAATGAACATTTGTTTATATTATTATGAATTTAATATTACATCGAAGAATTGAAATGAAAAAAAAAACAAACACATTGGAAGAATTTGCGGTATATTGTTAATTATTTAGTTATCACATTATTACTTAATCTAATTTAAATTGTATTTGTTGTTACAGGAATCGCAATCGACGAGCAATGAAAGATGGAACGGACGCGGGCCGGAACACAACATGGCGTTGCAACAGATACTTAAACTCCAAGAGGCGAGGGCTCTCCACAAGACGTCTTTGCTTCCTATTTACAAAAAGAACGGCATTCCTTCACCGCCGGCCGTCAACCAGGAATATGAACAACAGAATAAGAGACTAGATAATTACCCTGAACAAGTACTGGAACAGTTGAAGCTCGAAGAGGAATTCAGAAGACTGATGGAGAGAACGGCCAGTGAAACTCGTAGTGATGAATCGTTAAAATACTTCCAACATATGATGGAAGCTAGACAGCATTTTGAATATTTGAAAAGTATTAAAGAGAGAGATGTAAAAAATACTTATTCAGAAGAAGATAACGTGGAATCAAGAAAGGAAACGACCAAACAGTATGATAATAAATTTTCACCGGTGCACAAACAGTCACCTCCACGAACTTCACCAGCTGACGTTTCACCGAATCATAGTGTACGTCTATCTACCTCATCCAGTCCACCATCTACGACTAGTCCAATTAATTCATCACCACTTAGTCATCTACAAAATATGCAACCATTTGACTTTCGTAAGCATAAATTAACTGAAACTAATATTAAAGAAGAACCAATTAAACAGAACTACGATGTTAACAGTGCAGAGAAAGCCGCACTAGAATTAATGAGGAGTCAACTTTTTAATTTTCAATTACCATCAAACTTACCGATACCTCCCATGACCATGCCATCTACATTCACGCATCCAGCGGCAATGGTCGCAGCACTTAGTCAAAATCCCATGGGACTGGCATCATTACAAGCCTTACTACCTCAGATGTCGTCAAAGGTTACAGAACCTGTTGAACCTAAATTAAGCAACGGTCTCGGCAACGGCAGATCTGATGAAAGGGTTGAAGAAGAAAATGTTCTTAATTTAAGCAAAGATGCATTCGCGGAAGCGACTCAAAAGTCTAGAGAATTAATGATGAGTAAATGCTTAAGCCCACCGAAAAGACACTGGGGCGCGGCGCAAATGCCCTTAAACTTAGGAACGCACTTCATAAATCCCGCTACTGGTAAGAAAAGAGTACAATGTAACGTGTGCCTTAAGACGTTCTGCGATAAAGGAGCACTGAAAATTCATTTTTCTGCCGTGCACCTAAGAGAAATGCACAAATGCACCGTTGAAGGCTGTAGCATGATGTTCAGTTCGAGAAGATCTAGAAACAGGCACAGTGCAAACCCTAATCCAAAATTACACTCACCACATTTGAGACGTAAAATATCACCTCACGATGGCAGAAGTGCTCAAGCTCATTCCGTTCTACTCTCCCAACACGGAGCAGGATTAAATATACCACCAGTCATTAATCCTATGCATGCATTTGGCTCATATCCCATGATCAATCCATCACAAAGTATGCGACCTTATTCTACTAATATGTCATTAGATTATAAAAATAATGTTAACTTCCACCATCATTTCGACCAGTCACATTTGATGAGACGAGAATCAAACTCGGAAGATAACAAAGATCAGGATGGTCAGGGCGAGTCCGATGAAGACGATGGTATTGTTGTTGTAGCGGGAGACGAGGATGACGATGACAACGAACATATGGACACCAGCGATTATTATTCTAATTTAAACAAGTCAATAGGATCATTAGAAGATTCGGAAACTGACTTTGATCAGAGAAGTGTAAGCGATAACAATGATAATAGAGAAATAAGAAAAGACGGCACAGTTAGTCCGGAGGTTATGAAGAGAAAACGAAAGAATTTGAACCCAATTCGTTTGCAAAGTAACAATAATACAGAACAACAAGAACATAATACTGACAATAACGACTACCAGATGGCAGCGGAACATAATTTAATAGATCCAAAGAGAGCAAAATGTGACGAAAATGAGAAAAATGATAATTCCTTAGTTAAAATTGAAAACGGAGACGTGCCTAAAATAAAACAAGAGATAACTGAAGTTAAAAAAGAACCATCCGAAATAGAGTACAACCCACAAGATTTAAGGATCAAAGAAGAACCGCAGGAAAAAGAAGATTGCTGTAAGCCTCTTCCCAAGTTGCAGTCGAATTCTGAACATTTTTCATCGGAAAATGCATTAAAACGATTGGAAAGCTTATCAAGGGGTGATTTTCCAAATGTTACCACAAAAAAAGATACCAATCTTGGAGGCCCTTATAATTTATCAATGCATGAAACAATAGAGTTTTCTGACAGATCTCCTTCATCATCTGTATCTAGTTATGACTATGTCCCTGACGATGGCCATGGACAGATTCAAGGTCACTTCGAGAATGGTTTCTTCGTGGTCACAACTGATGTTCCAACCGATCATGAAAATCCCCTAAAATGCACTGTCTGTGACAAACTCTTCCAAAACATATTCATATTAAAAACACACTATCAGAATACGCATTTAAAAATTATGTACAAATGCAGCAATGAAAGTTGCAGAGCTTCCTTTACTACAAAACAAAGTCGAGACCGACACAGTTGTAATATAAATCTACACAGAAAGTTATTTTCAATGTGTGGTTTTACATCGGAAGAAAATCCTATAAAATTTCTAGATAAGATACGTGAACAAATGGATTTGATTGCGAAATTCAACGACGACGAGCGAGTCATTCCTTATGTAGAATCACAAAAGTACTATCAAGCGAAAGAATCAGAGAAAGTCAAGAATCATTTAAGCCAGCAAATACCTTTTGGAGCGCCTTACCCTCCTCTTCAACTCCCAGAAACTTATCTAAATGGACGTGACATGTTTAACCAACATCCTTTTCTCTTAACCCCTTTCGGTATGCTTCCCAATTTCCCGACTATCCCATTTGGGTTCCTTCCACCAAATCTAAGTTCATTTGGTTGTCATAACCAAGGTTACCCTTCACCGATTCTACGAAAGCTAAATTATTGTATAGAAGACGAAGCACCCCGGCCTAACAAAGATGGTACCTACCCATGCCGGGGTTGTAGAGAAGTGTTCAAGGATCTAATGAGTTTAAAGGTGCACTGTGAAAGTGTGCACGTTCAGTCATTACACAGATGTTCAGTGAGCGGCTGCAACGCTGCGTTCTTTTCGAGAACTAAAAGAAACATTCACTCTGAAGCTCATCTTAGTTCCAGACGTCAAAATGGAAGAAGTATTCATCTCGTAAATTCTACGTGATCTGTTAACAAAGTGATAGGGTAATATTATTGTATCCAATGCATTCTGATTTTGTGATGTTTTAGAACAACCAAAAATATATTCATGTAGTTAATGTATTTGTACCAGTACCTTCAGAGTGAATGTATTAAAAAGAAATGAGTTCCATTTTTAAATTTATCGTTCTAAAACCAATCGTCAACTATCTTATTGCTTTGTAAGAGGGCTTGTACATACTAGGAATTGACTTGCTGTTAAAGTGAATAATTAATTATACATTTCAACATTCCATAGTAATAATTGTGCAATAATTGTATATAATAGTAAATAATGTACAAAGCTTCATTAATTAAATAATATTGAATTCATTTTGTATGTTTAAATTAGAATGATGTCCTTGCCGTTCAAATTATACAAAAACAAAAAAAGTAATAATAATTTATCATAGTATTTAAAAATTAAAATTATCGAAATTAGATCATATCTCTTAATTTTTGGTGCTACATAAATGTTTCATGTATGTACTTCTAGGATCATGTCTTTAGAATGTAAATTACGTAATATGTGTGATTTTGTTACAACATAGATTAAATAATACATAAGAACCAAAAAGTATTAAATACGTAGACAGTGGACGTTTAAGATTATATGGAAATAAATAAATAGCGTTATCCTTCCTTTTGCCAAACAAATACTAAGTATTAAATAAAACAATAAAAATTACTAAAGTTTTTTCTTTACGATTTCATCCAACATAAATCCTAGTCATTTATGGTGTCGCCAGATGGCAGTTGGAGCGGGGCTGATGCCTTAAATCGAAAAATGTTTAAACACCCCCCGCCCCCGTTCCTTCACCATCTAAGTAAATTACTGTCAAGTTACTTTTAGTATCCACAGTCACCGACTGAACAAAGATATACTACCATCCCTCTCTTTACCAAAGTAGAGACAGAGACGTTAGTTTCAGCAGCGGAAATATTTTAAATTCATCATATGACAGGCTTACCAAAAGCTCAGTGATCTTACAGGCATATGACATATAACGACCTTACCTAATAAAGTATCAGTCTTGATTATAGATAGTACCTAGGTATGACAATGGAAAGCTGATGCATTCAGCACCAATTATCATCTCGCTCATCTCCTCACACCGATCACGTGGAGTTAACGCGTTATAAACCACAATGTTAATTTTTACCACTTCATAATTATAACTAAACAAATAAATCTAATTTGAAAGCTGAAGTGGCAATGGGTTGGGCAAAGCAACGTTAGGTGGGGTAGAAAATGCTGCAGTGGAGGCCACGGTTGGGGACCAGGAGTGCAGGCTATGTTCCATCCAGGTGGACCGCGGTGCGGACGGCAGGAATTCGTTGGATGTGGAAAGCGGAGGACCGCATACTGTGGAAGGCATTTGAAAAAGCCTGTGTCTAACAGTGGGCAGACAGGGACTGCTGATGACGAAATCTATCATATACAAGTGACTGAGCAAAGACAAAAAAAGTCTAGTTTAGAGTATTTGTCAATGCTACTTAAATTTTGTATTTCGTAACAAAACTTAAATCAAGTAAATTTAATCTACAACATTTCGAAGTCCCGGCACAACAAACAAGCTTTACCTATTCACAATTATCTCTTCGTTACTAGCAATTATATGTAGCAGCGTGTCCCTTCGACACGCATCCTGCTGTCACGTGACGTGACACATCGCTGTCCCGCCACCCGCCACGTCACGTGACGTGACACATCGCTGTCCCGCCACCCGCCACGTCAGGTGACACGGCGACGTCGCGTGCGAGTGCTCTCTTTAATTTTTAAACTATTCTATTAACGAGCAACGTATCAAAGGAGCCCTTACAAATTGATTTCGTGTTTATATGACTTCGCACTAACCGATGTTTCCATTTACAATTATAATGAACAATCAAATGCTTTTGAAGCGCCAATAGTCTAATGGTTAAGGGCACGGACTACCGATCTAGGGGTCGTGAGTTCGAATCCCGCTATTGTCGTGGTCCATATCCTAAAACAAACTTTTTCAAGCCTAACTAGGAATACATACGTTTGCAAAAGCAGTGCGTTTCTTTATAACCCTAAGATCATTGGTTTGGAAATATATACATAAATTTGAAGACATCATTCTAATAGATACTAGTGTAGTTAACATTGGCTCTAGTAGTAAAATGTACTATATCTAAATTTTCTTCTATTAACATTGTGCTAAACAGCACCGTTATATATATGTCTGTTCGTAATGTAGACATATAGTAAAGTAAACAAATTGAAGCCTTCTAAACAATCATATATTACTTGCAACATTTTATTCCCGACTGCCATATAGCTAATCTCACTTACAATCATAACTCCGGTCGCTTTGTCCGAACAATACGCAGATAGAGTTAGACCGCTCTCATTTGCATAATCAACTCTCATCAGCTAAATTTGCATCCGAAACGCACGACGAATTAAATTCTAAATACTGCTACTATCACGGAAAAAAAATCAAACAAATATGAACTCTATTTATTGTTGCATAACGTCCAAATGTGAACGGCAACGCGATTAAGTTGCGGTTGCCGTATTCAAAGTATCAGAACGTCTCGCTTGTCAGCAATTTGTTTTGAACAGAGAACACTTCTAATTCGCAAAAAGAACGACCGTTCTATGTTTAAAATGTAACGTCACGCAAACTTATAAAGTTTCGTATACACTGTACGATAATTTTAACTTAAAAGGCAAGTTATTTAAAACGTTTGTTCTTTATACTGCAAAGGATTGGAACATGCCGGTGTCACTTTTACCGTCCAAATATGACCTCGGAGCCTTTAAGAGTGAATAGGCATTTGTTAAGCTAGCTTGTATCATATTTAGACTGTATCACAACTTAATATTAAGCACAATAGCGGTCAAGCACTAACTTCTTAAGTCTAAAAAAACAGCTTGTAGTTTTAAACTTTTGAAGGCGACTTCAATAGCGCGGATGGAAAAAAAAATTGTAAAGTGTTCTTCGAGAGTATATCTATTGTTAGATATCAAGTCAAGTCAAATCGCAATTATTATTACAAAGTCAAAATATCGGATGTTCAAATAACGAATTTAAATTCAGTTACTACTAGCAGTGTACTGGCGCTCCGTTACTGACGGGTATCACCTTATAAGGGCTTCTTAGGCTATACACCATGGTTTTCCATAGGTATTGTCATTCTAAAATCCCTACATTACCAAAACTCTTGGTGTTGCCAACACAACACGCTTAGTATTCCTAAAACTATAAAAAAAAACATCTAGATCCATGACGCCGTGCCCTAGATACCTACCAACAAACATCCAAACAGTCACAATTGAAATATTAATATAATGATTTCATTTGATTCTTATTAATTAACAGTTGAAATCTTCTCTTAGCATTAAACATGAAATACTAAATTCTGTCTTATAAGAATACTACACAAGGAATGCATAATTAAATTCGCACCCAAACAACGTAAAAGCCGTAGTATTTTTCTAAATTTCAGTTTACCGTCACAAAATATGAACAGATCAATGTAACCGCGCCTTTACAGTTCCAAATTTGTATTTGAAAAGTTCGAAATGGGGCTTTCTAGAAACGTTATTTTTTTTCAGCTGCCATTATGGCTTCTTAAGGAGCCACGGCCGTTATTACGAGCAGACAGTAGGATATTTAGTGCTACCTTAATGTACCTAACTTAGAACTCTTATAACAAACGTCCTTAACAATATAACGAAGGTTTAATACCTTTTTTTATTTATAGATACTTTTTGAATTACGAATAAAACTCGTTTTTCATCATCATCATTAGCTCCCTACACGTCAGAGCCTGCCCTATTAATAGGGGCGACTAGGCCATAGTCAACCACGCTAGCCCAGTGCGTATTGGTTGACTTCACACATATCTTTGAATTTCTTTGCCGATACGTGCAGGTTGCATCACGATGTTTTCCTTCACCTTAAGAGCGTCGGATAATGTACATATGCAATTCGAAAATGAATAAACACATTAATACATGGCGGGGATCGAACCTGGACAATGTCGAGTCCGGTCCGGTCCGGTCAAGCGCTTAAAAGAAAAATGTTATTACTTGTCTAACAAAGAAATTAAACAAAAGTGTTTAATGGGAAGCTAGATTTCTAGACATTAATGTACTTTTAATGTTTCTTTGTAAAATAAATCTGTTTAATGTTCATTAAAGGATTTATGACTCAAAATGATTGTTAGAACAATCCTACAATACAGCCTTCCAGAACAAGATTTAAGCTTTTTTTTATTAAAATATTAATGATAGCTATTTTAGTTTATTTACTAATTTGTGATAAGCTTGAAAATGTGTCTAGATGTGGTTCACAATAGTCTGATAGTCGGAATAGAATTTACTACCTCTTACTCTTAACCATCAGGCTATTGGAGCTTCAAAATTTTATCGGATTAATTCAATTTTATTTGTTTAAATAAATCAAAAGGTAAAACGGAACGCGCCCTGAATTTGCGCGGGACATTTTGACAAGTAAATAAATATGGCGGACGATAAGAAACGAGGTCCCTACATTTGATATTACATGTTGATGCATTTAAAACAGAGATGTAACGAAAGTGTTATATCGGACGAACCGAAAGTTTTATAATTGGTTTACCGGTACTGGAATCGGAAGTGGAGACAAACGGATAAAGGGCCGGTCCTATAATGTACATACCCATTATAAATCTATACTGATGTATAGCTGAAGAGTTAGAACTGAACAGACTGCTCCGCTCCTATTGGACGTAGCGTGATGTTGTAGCCTTCTAAGATAATTGAACCAATCAAAACATGATTTTACATATAAGGCACATACCGACTTTTCATATAACTTCCGATTCAATTTATCTGAACTAAGATATGTGCTTTGCGAATCGGACCCGAACTTCCGATTCGGGCCACTAAGTTCCGATTCGAATCGGAACTCCTTAACATCTCTAATTTGAAATGAAAACGGGTCATAGCATATTTATATGTCCTTTACAAACTCCGAGGTCACATAACAAGGTAAAATGCTTTTGCATCTTTGTTATAAAGTCTTTGTACATTAATAATTAAATTGGAAACCTGCCACACTTTCGCCTATGACACATTCTATGACACAAATATAGACAGAAGGACATTGACTCATAATTATTTAATTAATTAATTAAAAGACGTTTCTAACTTGTATATACTGTTATGGATGGTGGCTTGTAACCTGTGTATGATCTCAACAAACACGCGACATTTGAAGAATTCTGTTTATAACAAGCTCTACTACACGAGCTTTTAGCATCAGCCAATAGACAAGTAAGAAGATTCAGTCACAATATACATTATTTCTCTATCAACAAAACTTTGTTTTTTCGAACTCAAAGTCATACACGATTCATTCGTCAGGTCACCACCCACGAGATGGTTAATTATTGTGTGGGTTTGGGGTAACTGAACTGAACTTAATCAGAGTGCAACCTTAGTTGTTAGATATATACCAATGTGTTTTTCGAATGTCAATATATATGTGCAGTCAATGCACTGACAGCGCTGACTGTGGACTAGTCACTGATATAGGGTAGGCAGCGAGCACAGAGAGT
>JAODUI010000013.1:2021552-2033863 GCA_027563995.1 Papilio gigon
TGAGAGCAAAATTACTGCTGATAATTTTTGACACAAATAAGCTTAGCTTAATTAAAAACGAAACACTATGTCAGTGGATAATTCACTAATTTTTCTTGTAAGCATTGCAGGTAGGGTTTAGAAATCACCTGTGACAATAATCGAATGATGGGGTTCGAACCCACGACCGTTAGTCGGTAGTCTCTACCCTTATTTATTAGGCTATTGACTATTGAGAGAAATTGGTTGCAAAGAATTAAATTTGAAGAAATATTTGTGCAGTGTCAGCCAAGTTTCTGGTACACCAAGTACCGTACACAGTTTTATTTAGCACCGCCCACTGTCTGAAGTCATCGGTACAAATTCCATCTCCTTTGTACCATTCGTACCAATCTAGAGTGATGGGAATCGATTTGATTAGCGATACATCGCTACGAGAATCGAGAACACGTGAATTGACATTAATCGATTTCTGTTAATGAATACTGTCCTCCTTGTAGTCTGCATGCTTCCGGTGCTTAGTGCCTTAGAGAAGGGGGTCATAACGTCAGGATCACAAGGGCACATCGACGCCCATAGACATCTGTATTACTAGAAGAACTACTAGATGCGTTGCCATATATAGGATGTTACTCAATAGGTTGGCTATTTAGATTTTGTTTGTATTATTTTTTCACAAGGGTGATCATCTATAATACTAGAAGAACTACTAGATGCGTTGCCACATACAGGATGTTTCCCGATAGATTTTCTATTTAGATTTTGTATTATTTAGATTTGTTCAACTATGTTTTATATATATACAAAGAACAAACAGCATTAGACACCTTTACCGTACCAAATAAGCGAGTCGAATTATAATGAATTCTTAAAATTTATTCGTATTCTCGGGATGCCACAGAAGCTTTGTAAATTATATAATTACAAAATTGCTGTTAAATGCAAATATTCAAAGTGCGTTTTAAATAACTAAATTCGATGGTAATGTCAAACATTAAAAACACACGTATCTCCAGATTGACAGGGTGAGAATTTTATTACGTGATCCCATATTCAAATCAATACATTTCTCAACATATTTTCAAGATTCCATACTAATAGAGCTTCGATGGCGCAGTTGTTAAGCGCTTCACCATACCGGACCCTACACGACATTGTTCAGATTCGATCTCAATTTGTTTTTTGATTTTCGAGTCACATATGTCCATTATCCGACGCTCTTACGGTAAAGTTAAACATCGTGTCTGCACATATCTGCGAAGAAATTCAAAGATATGTGTAAAGTCAACACTCGGGCGTGGTTGACTATGGCTTAGTCACCCCTGATAATAGGGTAGGCTCTGAGCCCACCAGTAGGGTAAGTGTCATCTAACATGCTATAAGGTTACAAAGGCATCAAAATCCTTGAGTTTATCGCATTAGTGCAGTACTGGATGTATTCACAAAACATAAAAAAAATCCTGTAAATCCTCTCCCCTGTTGTCTGCAACTTTCTCTTACAACAGTCATTGGTATTGTAGAGATTGTATACGTCGGTTCGCTCCTTACTACGTCGTTTGATAAAAATTGACTAGAATGGTTGATACAAATGTTCTTAGTAAATATATTATATAAAAACTAGAATCATTAGTAGTAAGGTCATAACAATTACTGACACACAATATTAATATTGTCTTGCACTAATAGCACATATTATACTGTCCATCATGATTTCAATGGGC
Organism: Papilio gigon; assembly: GCA_027563995.1. Taxonomy (NCBI): domain Eukaryota; kingdom Metazoa; phylum Arthropoda; class Insecta; order Lepidoptera; family Papilionidae; genus Papilio; species Papilio gigon. The sequence goes on from JAODUI010000013.1 coordinate 2,023,253, forward strand.
CATAACGCACGAATTCTTCAATTTTTTTTTTCTTCAAGTAGGAGTAACGTGTTATTTGGCACAATACGTTCACGCAACCATTGCCCTAAGGACTCGGAATGAACGCTCCAATTTTGAATTTGGAAGCATGGCCCCGAGCGACCTCGCCGCCATATTGCACGCAACAGATAAACAAAACAATTTTTTTTTTTCGAAACTGATTTTCATTTTTTAAAAAACAATTCGCTATGGGAGAACGGATACGTTTTTTTTTCTCTAAGTGACATAAAAATCGTGAAATAATATTGGTAAATTTATGATACCACTGGCCATAATTTTTACGCTATTAAAACAAAATAATTTATTCCTGGCCGTTGAGAAAATTTAAATTTCGAACAAGTAATAAACGACACACGCAGAAATTCAAGGCGCGTTCAATTTGAATTATTCTAATTCCTTAAATACATTAGCATCCGTATAGTCTGTAGCTCGGGGCTTTGACACATCGTGCGAACTTTCTTTCGTGACGCCATATTGAAATTCATCGCATTCCCGCCATTTTAAACTTTCGAATTATAATCATTATCAAAATATCTTTTGCTACTTTGAAATGTTTTAAAAATGCAACATATTTATCAAAATATTTTAATTAACGTAAAGTTCATATGAAATTCAAGTTTATTGAAATGATTTAATCTCTCATAACTATAATCCACATTTTGTACTAGAACGATAGATTACGTTTTGAAATATATTTTACTATAATTTAATAAATAACAAAATACCGAACGAGCGTGATCTTTTCACTCTATCTGTCAAAAAGCCGCGCCAAAATTAATGTCATCCACCTGTCATAGACTAATAGCACAGACTGAATAAATGTTAAGAGTAAAGGCTATACTAGTGTTGTTAAAAGGATTACATAACTGAGAAAAACATTATCCTTATAACGCTAATAGGTGTATTTATAGTATCTTTATTTAATAATATCATCATCATCATCATCATCATCAGCTCTTGTCTCTCCACTGTTGGACATAGGCCTTTCCCAATGCCTTCCACAGTATACGGTACTCCACTTTCCGCATCCTGTAATAATAATAATTAATTCAATTATTTAAAAATCAAGCGTAATTCCAAAACTCAACAAACAAAACTGAAAAACAATAAGTTCGACAATACACTGACATGTCGAAAACACACTACAATTTCGCAATTGTATTTTAAACCGACCACTAAAAGGAGGACATCAATTCGTTTGTATTGCAAGTCTTTTTTACAAAATTGAATGCGCTCCACGGCCCGTATTGAACGGCCGCAGGTGTTGACATTATAATAATAACAGACATTAAAGAATTTGTTCACGTTCAAATTAAACAATAAGTCGAAAATATAATAATTTCTGTTTACTAACAGCTCAATAGCTTCCGATTCCATTGACAGGATTTTTGCATGGAGATGTATAAAATGTTTTCTGACAAACGCTGGTAAAACAACACGTGTTTAAAATTTCAAGAAACAAAACACGATATAACCTTAAAATGATAACAAATGGAAAATAATTCAATTTAATCTTTGTAAAAACACTTCATAGAAAAACGTAATCTATCTCGCTCACACCCATGTGTAACTGTATAAAGCTATTTCGCGTTTATGGGACATGCGACATTCAGTGACATCTATGAGGTTGTCGCTCGACCAATGACAAAAGCCCGCACTCCCATTGGTTACAAATGTCACCTAATCTTATTTTTTTTTCAACTGTAGGTAAGAAAGCTTTGTCGTTTTGATCATGCAGCCAATTCAATTTTATTGACTCAAATTTCTATAAATTATTTTCTCAGAAAAGAAAGCCATTTTATAGATATATCGTTTGAAACCTCACTAAGTAACTATCTTATTTTTTAATTTTATTGTGTCATATAAGTTTGGGATAGTTTTTTAGACATCTGTAAAGTCTGAAAATTACTTTTTTTACATTAGTAAGTAAAACTAATACTAAATTAGATACCATTTGAAAATGCGGAGAAATTACTATAGAAATTTTTATATATTCAATAATAGTAGAACAACGGAATTTTTGAACGAAAGCCAAGGTAAAAAAAAAACTAAACAAATTTATTACAAACAAAAAGTCATTCTTTACGACTGCACTTAATATCTCAATGTCATATTATCATTCATCCATAAATAAATAACACTTAAAATATTTTCCAATAATTCGTTCGAAATTAAAAAAACCAAACTATAGATAAGTTTCCGAACTGAATTTGAAATATGTTTTCAAATTTAGAACGTGCGTGGGCGGGCTTCTGGCGGGTTGGCTGGCAAATGTCACCGCAAGGCGCGACGCGAGCGCTATTGGCGGGAAAATGTCACCGTGTCGCATTGCGTACCGTTACCAAACAACGTCACCACGCCCATGGACGCCGTTCAGAATTTTAATGGTGACTTTAACTAAATTTAACTATAAAACCAGACATTTAATGCATTGTAAATGTATGTAACCATTTTTAAAAAAAACATATTATAGGTTTCGTGGTAATAAAAATAATGTAGGTTCAAAATATAGCATAAATTATGAAAGTATATCACTGGATTAGACAAATGCGTGACGCATTGCACCAAACGTCATACGTAGTTCTTTATAGAATTACTTTAGGGTCATCATGATGCAAATGTCTACCGTCGTCTTTTGAATTTATTAATAACAAATATATTAATTAAACGTTTGGTTGATTATATTAATAAATTAATTTTATTTAAAAAAAAACATTTCGTGTACCTTTATGGCCAATCGTATAATAGTGGTAATTAATTCAAGAAACCAAAATGCCTTACTGTGCTGTTTTGACATTCTAAGCAAGAATATAGAGATACATTCTTTAAAACCGAGCACCTAGACAAAGTTAGTATTAAAAAACTCCTTTAAATCGATCATAAAATGTGCACAAGGTTATTATTTTCGTTTAAAAAGTAATATATTTCTGATGGACTTTATTTTTCTCAGTGTGAATCAGTCGAAGGAGTTAATCGTGTTAGGAGAGGCGCGGTGGCGGCGCGGCGCGGGCGTGCGCGGAACTATCGATCGCGGCCGACGCCCGACATCTGCACTCAAACAAATGGTGACAGTATTATATCACCAGTTTTTTTTTTTTGCTTGAACTATACTTGTATTAAATCATACAAACTTACCTAACTATATAGAACATTCTTTTGGTGCTTACGTATAAGACGTTGGATTAAATATTGTATTTTTTTTTAGGAAAATAGAAACAAAGTGTCACAACATTATTATCATCTAGTGATTGACGCCGATAGCCTAATGATTATGGATACGGACTACCGATCTAACGATCTCCGATTCGAAACCCACCATTCGACTATTGTCGTGAACCATATCCTAACACAAGCTTTTTCAAGCTTACCTGGGATGGTCACAAGTTCTTGGCGTCGATGATCAAAATTATGTTTGTCCTGCTTTCCCCTTCTCTTAAAAAAAAATGTTCATCAGCTTTTGCCTGTCCACCGCTGGACATAGGCCTTGCTTTGCCTACCACAGTTGTCTGAAAAGTATACTTTTATAATGATAAATTAAAAAAAAATAACAGAATTTATTATCTAAATGTAACACCATACGAACATAAATGTTTACTACTCTTATAAGTTTTGATTTAAATTTTGAATAAAACTTCACAACCCTCACGTACCAAATAAAGTTTCAGTTAATGGAATAACTTGAAATTTAACATAAACTTAATAAAGTTAACAAACATCTCACAAGACTCGAGCCGTTAAATATTACGAGGTTATGTTGCCTTCTAACAATTATATGTACAATAATTAAAACAAAAGAAATTACATTTCATACATACTGGCTGGTATAGAACAGTGTTGCCCGGATAAATAGTAACGAAAATAAAAAGTTTTTTTTTTTTTGGAAATAATATTTTTTGTTTAATGTTAATGCTGTTTTATGTGTAAATTTAATTAATTTTCAAATATGTGTACCGTTTTGTGTCACGAAATAAATGATTATTATTATTATTAACAGATTTTGATTAATTTACTTATATCTATTTCACCACTTACACTAAGCTAGGCTTGTGCTAAGATATGGTTTATAAAAGTCGAATGGCGAGATTCGAACTCTCGACCACTAGATCGGAAATCTGTACCCGTAACCATTAAGATTGACGCTGGTTTACGGTACCTGTAAATGAACCGATGACAGTGCGGAAGGAGGACCGCATACTGTGCAAGGCATTGGGGAAGGCCTATGTCCAGAAGATAAAGGCCCATCATTATCATTTGTCTGTACTGCTGAACATAGGGCTTCCACAGTATGCGGTCCACCGTCCGTATCCAACGACTTCCCACCGTCACTAAATCATCATTCCACCTGGAAGGATGCCTCTTCCTTGTCTGAAGATTGATGCCTAGTTTCGTAACAAACGTGTTAAAAAAATCTATCTTAATGTGTTAAATAATGTAACAATAATATTCAATATTTAAACAAATATTACCATCATTAACTTTAACTATATAAAAAAAATAATCATAAAGTTTTTATAACACGTGAAAACTTTTATACGTACGATATGATGTAGATAAAAAGAGTATTTAATTAACCGCATACCGTAAACGTCGGATAATAAACAACAAAATCATTGGAAATAAAAAAAATATATATATTAAACCGAATAACTATTGGGCAAAGTTAACTAAGAACGTAAAATTTTATGTGAAACCGTTACAGGGCTGTAGCCACAAAAAAGGTTACTGCCTACTCCCTTAAATATACACCTTTATTTGTTAGTCTCTGGTAACACCAAATTAGGCAATTTCTCCTATGAATCCCACTACACATTTCCGTGCCATTTCACCCTTATGACTAGCACTCGCAAAACGGTTTTGTTTAATTTAATCACACCCTGAGTTTAATAGCGTGATGATATATAGCCTAAAACCTAATACTAGTGTAGAACTTCTTTCTATAAAAGGAATTATTCAAATGTTTGTCGTGGTTACTGAGATTCTTAATAACAAAGTTATGAAAGTTTGCGCTCTAAATAAATAAATAAATAAATAGTATACCTAGATATGTTTAGGAACATTGAGATTATATATAATACTATGTACATATGACTAGTGGTCACAGGTACGTACTAATTTGGTCCACCTTATTCATCATCATCAGGTCCTACGTCTCCACAGAGGAGCTAAGAGCCTTCCCTATTAAGTGGGGTGATTTGGCTATAATCAACCACTCAGTCCCAGTGCATTCACGTCCCACATATCTTTGAATTTCATGGCAGAGATGTCCATCACGATGTTTTCCATTATCATAAGAATATCGGATTATATACATATGAAATTCGAAAACTCGCAACACATTGGTACATGGCGGGAATCGAATCTGGACATGTATAGTTCGATCTGGTCCGGTGGTCAACTGCACCACTAACGCAGCAGTACAGCATCTTATTTATAAAATGATAACGTCTGTCTCCAAGTCACCGTTCGCCATCGACAGTGTTCATTAGTCGAAGCACTTTCTGTTGGACATAAACTTGAAGGCATACAACATAATCCATTCCCATGCAAAGCTTCACCTCTAACATACGATATGAGATTGTTTACTTAACCCGCCGCTAACATTTGCATTCCATTTAATTCGGACCCTTTTTTTTTACATTCATTTTTATTGTCGTTTTATTATCAAGGTAAACTTGCGCGAGGGTTCGCCGGGCTTCAGGTTTACGAGCTTTCGTATAAGCACCTGGAACTTTCAGCTTTGATGACTGAGTGAGTATTCTTATCTTGTTTTAGATATAGTGCTGAAAGTAAATCATTGTTTTGAGAGTTTATTTTCTTCTATGATCATTTTGGAGTCCTTATAGTATATTAGACGTAATAAGGTAATCAGACTAATAGAGTTTTTTTGTCAATGTAAAAGTATATAAATTTAACTACGTTTTATCTTAAAAAAAAAAACATAAATATTTGAGCATTTACAAATATCAAAGTTTGAATGGATGGATATATATTATTACGTAACACCAAAATGGCTGGACGAATGTAATTTCGGAGATTTATTTTAGACTGCATTATAACACAGACTCAACCTGTCCTTTTCCCTACGGTAGGTCGGGACAGTATGTACTCCATGTCTGTCTACCAGCCGTCATATGAACTGACACCCTTACTCATATCCAATCACCTACAGTCTTCCCCTACATTTATAGCCATCTACACTCAATCTAATCTAAGGCTATATTACATAACACAGTGTTTGATGATGAAAATTAGTTTATGTTATCCATGTTTATTCTTTGCAACTTTAGACTGCATTCTGCCTATCCCTGTTCGTGTTTGTCAGCCGTCGTGCACACATTAAATCCATAACTTTGTATCTTGATTAATTAGTGTTATAAAACTATAAAGCCTTTGTTGATTATTGATCTCGAAAATAGAGAACTGCTTTACGAGGGGAAGTAAAGAGAAAAGCAGATCACAAACACACAGTTTTATTTTTAATTTCACTAAAATTCGGGGTCGATGTTGATTCAAAGTCGTAACCGCACACGGAAGAGCTCGCAACAGTAACCGTGCAGCAGCGTGCGGTAGACAACGAAACTGTGGAACTGTACTTCATGCTAATTGAACGTTTCCCGCCAAATTCCTTCTTAACATGTTCGCTGCGGCACCAATTCTTCCGCACTTTCCGTCCCTGGGTTACGAGGTGTTATAGACCCGCTCCGTGACTAAGTTAGTGCGACATACTGTCCAATAGACGCCACCTCCTTTAACAAAGTTATGCCCTTCGCACCATTGAGAAGTACACGTTTTTCCTTGCCGCATCACAGGGAAGTTGCATTAGGGATGATTTAGGCCTCGTTCAGCAGCGAACGTGTTAAACTTTACCTGCCATAGATTCTGACATCTCGAAACACACGACTTTACATTATCGACGATGAATCTATTTTGTTTTTTAACTCTATTAGAAAATTATTTTAAAATGTTAATAAACAATAATCGTATCGTTTAAATTAAAAAAACAAATTCTTAATTTAATAGAAATATAAAAAAAAACAAACACAAGCATAAATACAGATGTAATCAGAAATTATTTTCCTTCGGGAAAACTCGGATCTTTACCCGAATACGATGACACCCGAACTGTCAATGAATTATCGTATTAAATGAGTGACATTTTCATATCCATTAATATAGAACTTTATTGTTTAGTGTCAAATGTCAAAATGAATAATGTCATTCTTTCAGATGGGTACTGAAGCTATTTGAGAGAGCGCGATAAATACCGAAAAATTACAAAGGAAAATCTTGTCTCACTTTATCTGTACCTAGAAATTATTAATACTTTTATGAGACATTGCACTATACTACTAATATTAATGCTTAACTCACGTGTAGATCTGTGTCGGTACCGACTAGTTTCGGACCCGTCGACGCTCCTTCAAGGCAAGGTAAACTAGTCGGTACCGACACCGATCTACGCGTTAGTGAAGCCGTGATTATAGTTAAAAAAAACATTAAAAATGGAACTGTTACGCAACGTTTATCGCTTTGATCTTTACTTGTAATTTCTCTCAATTTGTATAACTGATGTTTACACTTAAAATTAGTTCAAGCGTCATTTGAAATCGTATCGGTTCAAAGGAAAACGACCGTTGAGACGATGCGTGCAAAATCTGAAGTCAGAAGCAGACTTAGGCCACGCTTCCATAAACAATGCCATTAGCGGGAGCGTTAGTCGGCACATTTTAAATTTGGAACGCGCGGCCATTCGTCATGTCGCCGCCGCGCCCGCGACACTGCCGACAACTCCGCTAACGCGTAACTCGTCTTGATACTTTCGCAATCATTTTAATTAATATTCCTACAGAATTAACTCGTCGACTTGATATATAAGATGATATGTGTCTGAGTTATTGCTAGCTAGAAATAATAACACACTTATAACATGATCGCCGATTAAGAGAACAGTAATTATGCGGTCTTAAAATAGGGAAAAATCTTTCGATGTACAATTTCATCCAACAATCTTCTATTGCTGTACCGGCTTACCGTCTGACGTTTTCTCCTCAATATTACTTGATGAATTTATTATAACAAAGTATCAATCCTATGTAGCTGGTGTATAGTGTTGAGTAATGACGTCTGGTGTCGCGCGCAGCTCGCGGCGCCAAATGACTCGCGATGAATTTAAAATTCGAACTCACGGCGGCGGAGCTAACGAGGAGGGCGGCCCTGAGTTATTGCCGACTCCGGGTGAACACAGTGACGTCACAGGAATCCGTTCACATCCGCCAATTTAGAAGTCTAGTAATTAAAATATTAATTAAATGTATTGACATTGTTGTAGAGGATGTTAGAGATGATTTTGATTACACTTATAATTTAACACGTTCGATGCGGCACCAATTTTTGTGTACTCTCCGTCGCTGCCGTACGAGGTGTTATCGACCCGTTCCGTGACTAGACGTTAGTGCGACACGCGGTGTATTAGACCTCACCCACCTTAACAAAGATATTCCCTTCGCACCACAGAGAAGTACACGTTGTTCCTTGCCGCACTACAGGGAAGTTGCATTAGGGTTGATTTAGACCTCGTTTCCCAGTTAACATGTTAATAGGGTATAGGGTCAAGACCGGCTACAGATCTGTGGTTCGATGGTTGGCGGACATCCATGGGCGTCCATGTGGTCACGTTGCTCCTTCCCACCTTCTCTTATAAAAAAAACTCTACTTGTAACAGCCTTGCATAACAGTACATCAATATTAAAGAACGTAATAAATAATAGTGTTTACTAAATTATTTGTTGATCTAAGAAGTGTTACTTTAAAATTAATGAAATTAGTATTAACATACTTGAAATCTCAACAATTTCCTTTTAATATTAACCGAGCGTGTTATCTTACACAAACCGTATTAATTTAGAGTTACGTTAGATGGGCCATAGGTTAAAAATAACCGCGCTGCGGGTGGCCGCCCGATGGAAATCAATTATTACCAATTAACACGTGTGCCAGGAAACGCATAGTATAAACAAACCTTTAAAAATGCTATGACAATAGCGGGATGTAAAAAAAACTGTTGTACTCGTGTAGCAATTTAAAAAATAAACAATATGACTACTGCAGTAAAAAAACTAAACATCTCGTATATTAATTAAAATAATGTACCACTATCAAGATGGTTTAGTCGTCGATTCTAAAATTTGAATTTCGAACGCCAACGTTTTCCTCAAAGGAAAAAGAAACAAAACCTCATTGACATGTGAATAAAATGCTGCTAATGACTTTTAATTGCACCTTTGTAATTGAAATTGACCATTATATTAAGATCTGTGACAGACACAGCGATGTCAAAGGAGACATCGGGTGTTGGGATCAAGAATGGCTAGTTATCACTTCTGTCGCTCTGTGAGTCAGCCGGTGTGGCCCGAATTTGGCATTTCCATGCTAATGGCACTCATTGCCCGCCAATCAGTTTAGCGGCCGACATTTGCCGAACGTATTATAGCATGCGATGTGTTAACGCGGCAACCAGTCGCCATATTGGCACGTGTCTACTGATTACGGAATCGTTCCAAATTTGATTTGAAACGGCTTCCTATTATTGAAAAATGTGGTCCCGGTGCGTTCCTCCGGAGATCCCGGGGCCCTCGCAATCGTACTTGAGGAAGGCCTCCGAGGGAGTTTTAGTGAGTATGAATCTCACATAACTCTGCCTTTCCCTCAGAAGGCAGGGTATCTTTTGAAGATTTCCCATCCGTTAAAAAAAAAAATACTGAAAAATGTATTGAAAAAGTAAAACATTACCAACGTCCGTAGCAACCTGTGCGATCAGACGGTGCCAGAAACTTTACTCTGGTCTTTCTCCCTGTTGCATCCCATTCTCTGCTAAGTTCACTGAGTTGACAGGATTATATCCAGGATAGGTTACCTTTTTTTCTGTACGTCCTCTTCTCTGTCCATTGAAGGTAGGCAAGGTATTTGTAACTTACTGTAAATTTGTTTGAGCAGTGCGTGAATATTTGGCGAAATTTGATGGCGGTTCGCTCTTCTACTATGAAAAGTCTTTTATGAAGCCTTTGAAAGGTTGAAAAATAAATAGGTTTTTAATAGCACACGATATTAATTAGGTCAAGTCCTGACCTGGCTTTCGGAGCAGGTAACTATCGGCTGGTGGAGTGCCATCCACAGAGACTGCCCGTCCGCTGAGAACCTGTGCACCTTTAATTAACACGGTGAATTTATAAAGCAACCAATTTCATATCTATACAGGGAAATAATTTTATCATACAATCCTAAAAAAAATGTGTGTCTACAGTGTGGTTACGTCATCAAATAATTCCTTGTTTTTTAATGAAATTCTAATAGATTTTTGTTAATTTACTAATATTTCTTGTAACCATTCTTGGTGAGCTTGACATAGCTTGTGTTAGGATATGGTTCACGACAATAGTCGGGAATGACGGGATTCGAACCAACGACTACTAGATCGGTAGTCCCTATCAATAACCTATTGAGCGACGGGCCGCGAACGCGCGATAGTACCGTTCCCACTCACCCTGAAGATGAGCCCCCGATGGGCTCGAAACT
>JAODUI010000013.1:2033963-2045974 GCA_027563995.1 Papilio gigon
ACTTTGTGCTCCTCATTGGTCAATTTGTGTAAAAGGACAGAGTTTGCGGACAATGGAATATTTTTTAAGTCTAACACCGCATAAGTTTACGACTGTACCAAAGTCTAAGGAAAACATAGGCAGTTCAAATAGCATATATGGCGGCCATATTGATATTTAAATATTTGTAGAATACGGCATCTGCGAATTTTTGTGTAAATTGTATTGTATGGTATAGAGTTTTGATTGGAATCCAGTTAGAGAAACTATAAACCCTTATTTCCAGTAAGATACAACTATCTTGGAATAATATTATTTCGTTACAGTGTTGTTTCAAGAAATGTCAGTTTGATTTGCGGTCAAAAGGTTGATTACGGCCGTACCCTCGTCGCTCGCGCCATCCGAAACAGTTATCTCTAAGTGAATCCAATCGAAGCTAATCAATTACGTTAATAGTGAATTAACGAAATATTGCAACTGCACATTAATATAAGCTAGATAAATATATAGATAAATTATTCAGTCAAAGGCCAGTCTTTTTTGTACAAAATTTCATTATTATTAAATAGAAAAAAGAGAAAAAAATCATCTACAATTTACATACAAATTCCATTTTCATCGTCAGGATTTTCTTCGACATATACTCTCCCTTATTTTTTCCGCACATCCCTGTCCCAAGTTATCCTATCCACCTTTTAGGCATGTTGGTCCTGGTTGTCTTTTATACAAGTTATTAAATTAAACTGGACGAAATCTTTGCATATTCTCTTGGTTAAGGACATGGTTTCTTTTTTTTATACGAGAAGGTGGGCAAACAAGCGGCGGTATCACAAGAGCGATCATCGACGTCCATGGACACCTGCAATATTAGAGGAACCGCAGGTGCGTTGCCTTTGAGATAGAGGTACTCTCGCTTCGTATAAATACAGTTATTGCCACTCCCATTTTTGATAACAACTTTTGATAATTCATCGATATATAGTCGTTATGTTTTACACATATATATCTAACATCGATAAATTAATTTAATATTTTTGTTATTAAAGTATAAATTATTGAAATGTCAAGAGACAATTTGCCAGTCCAAATGTAATTATAAAATTTATTTTCAATGAAAAATCTGTAAACTATTTTCAAAGCCGTCTACAAGATTACGTCGCAAGTCAACTGCTAATGAAGCAATCCGCAGTCAGGATATTGAGCCGCGACCCCCTTGAACGCTGTTACTTAACAAAACCAGTCAAAGTCGTATTGAAGGTAAATACATTAAATGGTTAGTGGAATTGAAATAACGTACTTATGAACTTCTCAAATGATTATTCAAAAAACGTAAAGCTTTTTTGTTTGTAGCGCAACTGTAGATTCTATAAGCCATTCAACGTAAAAATATCTCAGTACATTTTTATCGAAATAGTTTTAATCAGGAGATTAAAATGCTTATGCAAGTTTTGCTTGTCAAGAAGTATTTATAATATTATTAAAAAAAGACTAGTTTATCCTGGACGAGGAAGACTTCCTTATCTTCCTAGTTAAAGTATAAAATAACTTTTCTAACCATTATAGGTGTTGCTTAACTTTTAGCATAGTACAATATAACTTAATCATCTTCATCATCATCATCATCATCAGCCCCTGTCTGCCCACTGTTGGATAGGCCTTTTCCAATGCCTTCCACAGTATGCGGTCCTCCGCTTTCCACATTCAACAACTTCCTGTCGTTCGTACTAAATCGTCGGTTCACTAGGAAATTACTAAAAATACTGAAATTCAATTTACTTCTTTATTACCTCACTTTCTAATGTTCACGAATAAATTAGTTCTACATTTTTCCGCAAAATGGCGAGGGTTTTGATATTTCTAGGCCAAGTTACATACTCTAACTAGAACTAAATTAGATGTCTGTTAAGTTTTAACCTAGTGTTAAACTTAAATACGTAACTTTAATCTAGTATATCATAACAATATGATACTTGTTTTGTCTGGCCGAAGTTTAATAAATGAGTTTTGAAGTTCCGATGGTATATCTCGAGAAACAAAATAAAGTTATAATTGGTATTTTGTTTAAGTCCACTTAAGTTTTCGTATGATATTTGTGAAAGTGAAGAGTTGATAGGAGGAAAGAAAATTTCATATAATATTACAAACCATGAAAAGTGATGCGTGTCATCTTGTATTAAAGAAAAATGAAATGAAATTCAATAAGATTGATTACGTTATCAGTCATTTATAAAACAAAATATTTTTACTATGGCATCTTTGCTTGTCTGATTTTTCACATTACCTTGTTCTCAATTTACTGACCTTTTGTGTTCAATAAAGTTTTTTTTTTAAAATTATTAGTAGATTTTTGTTAATTTACTAATATTTCTTGTAACTCCTGGTATTCGAGCTTGTGTTAGATTATGGTTCACGACAATAGTCGAATGGCAGGATTCGAATTCACGACCTCTAGATCGGTAGTCCTTACCCACAACCATTAGGCTATTGGCGCTTCTAATTAGAACATACACAGCAATTTTTCTTATTTTGATTATACATTAATGCACTTCTCTGCATTGTCTTTTAATGGTTTTAAATTTTACGATCATTCTTTCCCGCAATTTTTTTTTAATACCTGCAGATTTTTATAAATTCACTAATCTTTCTTGTAACCATGCCAAGTTAGGTTGATAAAGCTTGTGATAGTATTGGTTCACGACAATAGTCGAATGATGGGATTCGAACCCGTAATAGCTAGTCCGTGCCCATAACCATTAGGCTATTGTCCGCTTATTTACTTAAAATGATTGTATAAAATTTTCGCTTCATGTATACATATTTAAATATAATTTTCTATCAGTCACTGTAATGTTTAATATCTCGTTTATAATGCAGCTTCAATATAGATTTACAAACGTACCATGAAACGAGTCTTCTATTGTGTTATTGTGTTCACGAAGCGAAACAATGGGCATAGTTCAAGGCGATACGCACATCGTAAATGTTGGCAAGGAACTTGTGGATTACTAACTTGTTTCAGATAAGATGAACGTAGAAATGTTATTATTATTCAGGATTTATTTCTCAATACGATATATCTTTAGACACGTGACTTAATAAACAGTTGACTTTCGTAATAAGTATTTTTAAAATACAATTTATTATACTGTGTCGTACATTGACTTAATTCACCTGTTTATAATCAAATAAACTATTTATTACTTACTAAAACTTTCATGAGATTACAGAGACTATATTTATTAAACAACAAGGTAGGTGTCGACTAGTTTTGGACTCATCGGGGTCTCTCTTTAAAGTGAGAGAATTAGCTGTCGTATATAGCATCCTGGATGAGGGTGGTCGAGGACCGATCGTCGTGGTGATCTTTGGGGGAGACCTACGCTCGGCAGTGCGCGACGTGTGGCTGATATGATGATGATGATATAGCGGCAAAGGGTCTCGAACTAGTCGGTACCTACATCAAACTACACATGGGTTGAAACATTTTTAATTAATGTAAATTAATAAAACTTCATAAATTTCGTAGTAATAAATTATTTTATTTTATCATTTTTTGATACTACTAAAACAAAAATACATTTACAATAATTTATCAAGAATTATATTACATCTAAAAAGTTGTTTTTAGTTTTTCAATACATAAAATGTAGACGACATTTTACAGTTACGATAAACAAAGGTACAAGAACATAGGCCAACAAGAAATATAGGCCAGATAATGTAATTTTGTTAACTGCACGTTTAGAACCATACTATAATTTGAACACAAGATGACGATGCGTCCTTGCTTAGTTAAGGTCTGTTTACAATAAGGGACTGTTATTTTTATAATCATAGAATTAGGAGTCACACAGTTTATCTTAGTACAACATGTGTCTAATTACGAACACGCGTGATAGAAAGATTAATATGAAATAAATTGTTTACTTTCCAATATAATGACAGTACAATTATGTGTTGTGTTCGTGTAGTTCTGAGTCACCGATACGTGAAAACCTTTATCGTTTATTATATCGTTATGAAATAAATAGATCACATCTTGTTTTACGTTACTGTTGAATGGCACAAAAACTACATAAATATTTATATACTCAAATGTATTTACACAAAATGTATTTTAAAATAAATAAAACAGTTGATTACATATATAAGTTTATACATACAAAAAGAAAATGTATTGTTTAGTGTAACTTATGTACATTTTATTAATAATAATGTCTCTACACTATTAATGTGTTTCAGTAACAAAAATTAAATAACTTGAACTAATAAAGTCTTTGGCAAATAATAATACTTACTTTTGATACGTTTATAAAACCAATTGTTTTTTTTTAATCACAATTCAATTGAACAATTTATAATAACTTTATTTACAAAGTAACTAAATTTCTCATATAATCGTTTACCTATAAAATTCAATTCGTACATTTTCTCTAAACAAATGAGAAGATGTTTATAAGTGAATACAAATTTACACAAGATAGAAAGTTTACGGAATCGCTTTGATATACTTTGATTAAATTATTAAAACTTTAGTGTGACATTTCACTATACAAGTTATAAAACGGTTTAACTCAAATGTAAATCGGTATCGGTACCGACTATATTTTTTTTATACGAGAAGGGGGACAAACGAGCGGCGGGATCACAAGAGCGATCATCGACGCCCATGGACACCTGCAATATTAAAGGAACAATAAGTGCGTTGCCGGCCTTTGAGATAAAGGTACGCTCGCTTCTTGAAGGACCCTAAGTTGTAAAGGTTTGGAAATACCGCCGAGGAGAGACCAGTCCACAACGCGGCAGTAAAACAAATATTCGTAAATTACCATAATCTGCTAATATTATCTATAAAAAAACACTTTAATAACAATTTATTTATCATTTAAAAGGAGTAGCCTAGTGTATTTAAAATGAAAATTGCATGTTTTTGTATCATGCTCTTGTAGAGGTTTGTTTACATTATAAACCTCGTCTGACTGGTTTTAATAAAACGACACGAAATGATGTAATGACTAACTACAACCTATCATGAAACTAACGAAGATGAAAAGGTTTAAAAAAGAAATAAATGTTTGGCATTAGTGTTGTGGCAACACTGAACGTCACGCGCAACTGTGTCATTAAGTCTGTGCGACGTGATTGATGCTCAAAGTGTTCATAAGTACATTAGTATGAGGAAGTTTCCCAGATTAATGCCAAGGGCATCGCCGGTGTCAATGCCTTAACTAATGTTTCTTTTGGGCCACAGATAATTAACAACATTTAGTGTTACCAGATAAAAAATTGTTTACCATTATTGATGCTTGTTGGTAGTTAGATATTACTTAGTTGGTTCATGTTATTTCTTTTTTATTATTAACATGGTTCGCAGAACCTAACGTTTCTTGACTAACCACAAAATTGCGTAGTCCAGAAATGTCCAGAGACAATCTGAGTCAATTTTCACTTTAGTTTTTAATTGATCATGTCTGTAACGACGTCTACAAATGTTTCGAGAGTGTGGTGTACTTAAGATGATGAACTTTTATCTCGCATATGAAACAAAACTCTATTACAGTATAGGGGCTTGTAAGGGTTTTGTTTTCTAAACTTTGTTGTGTTATTCGATTAATTTATATTTAATATGTAATTACAATGATAACATCTAATGACAAGTCCGCACCTAACGCGAAAATATCGCGGGAAACGATCGTCGAATGTGCTTTTTTCAAAGCGAAACGTTCAGTTCCCGCCCTCGCTTGCGATTGGCCGATACAGCGTACGTGCGATGCGCTTGCGCTGATAACGAGACCGTTTTGAAATACGACGCAGAATTCCTTTGTTGCCAGTTACAAGTATTTGTATATATATATATTTTTAATCTGTCAAAGGCAATAGGCGGTATCGAAATACGAATGCTTTTATATCAAACGTTGTGGTAATTTTTGTCCCTAACTTCAATAAGAATAATTTTTTTTTCCAAGCCGCCACCTGTTCCAATTTTTAAACTGTAGCCGTATATAAAATATTACTAATAACAGTAAAAACCGTTCTAATCTAAGGATAACGGGTTTAAAGGGCGTTTATAATAAAAAAAATGGAATAAATAAACATTGTACATATTACAGTATTTTCCTCAAAAACACCGATTAATCTCTGTCAGTCGATAGCTATAAGTGGTTGAATAAGTTTTGCTAGAAAAACCATCGTCATTATACGGACGGTCAGAACCGTCAAAGAGACCTTGATGTATCTAATTAGTTGCATGATTTATATCGTCTTGATGCGAGGGACGGAGCAATGGGGAACGGGCAATTATTGTACAATGATTAAGAATACTGAACAAAATTGGTTGACTTAAGAAAATACCGTGAAAGTTTTAGTAGAAATAAATTAAAAAAAAAATAAACCCTTACTCGACTTGTTAGAACATACTGGAATGACGACCACGGACAGGTCGACGCCGGTAGACCTCCCGCAAGTTGAGCCGTTGATCTGGTCAAGTTTACTGAGGAAAAATGTGTACTTTTCTGTGGTGCGAAGGGCATAACTTTTGTTTTGGGAGGTGGGGTCTAATGGGCCGCGTGGCGCACTAACATCTAGACACATAGCGGATCGATAACACCTCGTACCGCAGGGACGGGAAGTTCGCAAAAATTATTGCCGCAGCAAATATTTTCTTTCGCACATGACCTCATACATGCGAAGTCATCTCCCAAGGACTTATCAACTCATTGTTTCGATCTAGTTACAAAACTAAAGTTCTTCCATAGCATCTAACTCTTAATTGTATGATGATGGTGAGTCAAAAGTTCGTGCTATTGATAATAAAGGAACACCTCATATGTCCTTCATTATCTTTTAACAGTATAATCCACCGACGTAACAATATCCGATATCTCGAGCCCTACAATTATCTCTAACGTGGCATATGGCTTTGCTACTTTACGACCCAAGATACCCTAGAACCTATAACCGAAGATTACCAATAAAAAAATGATCCTTTTTTTTATTGGAATAGAAAAAAACTAACCAGCGCGTGCGCAGTCCGATAACAAATGGCAAAATTATCGACCGCAAATTGTCTGAGGTCTGTATTAATAGGAACGGAAATCAACATTTACTTCTCTAGATTTTTTTTAAAGACAACAGCAAGTAACCACATTTAAAAACCAGATGCTCTTACTTGAGAAAGGTTTTAAACAATGCATTCCAGTGTCGTTTTAAATATTTCCAGTTATAATCCAGCACTGAATTCGATCGCTGGACTGGAATTAAGTTAACTATGGATAAAGCTTATTTAGCTTATTTAATAGAAAATCTGTTTTTATTCAATAAGAATATGAGCATAGAATAAAAAGGTATAGATTGATAATAGTGGTCCTTGATAACAAAAGGTACGGCTAACTAGTGCGTACCATCTTTCGACCACATCACCACTAGACTTAAGGTGGGATAGCGGTCAGGCGCTAGTTAATTCATCATAAAAAAAATTGTTTAGTGACTTTAAAATGTATTCAATAAATAAGAAAGAAAGAAACAGATTTATTGACATACACATATCCAAAAAAAAGTAGAAAAAAAATGCGAGCGATAGAAATAAAAAAGAAATGTGTGGCAAAAAGAGCCAGCTCATCATTTGCAGGGACAGCCTGGACGGTCCCCACGCTGGTTTTCAACTGACTCCTATTAGACTAACCTGAACCTAAATACTAAAAACAATACATACAGAGACTATACTATATATTACTTACAGAGATATAAAGAACAAATTATAAATGACCGCACTACTTTAAAAAAATGAATCCACTTTGGTCTCATTACGTACTTTGTAATGAGTTTGTGGGGGGGCAGTTAAATCGTCCTCGCCGGTTTGCAATGGTGCCGAAATCGCGGTAATATTCAATACGCAAATTGCCCGGCGGCTGTTTACAAAGACCTCCCCCCACTTCTGACGGGCACAATTAGTGGGCCCGAATTGCAAACCGCGACCCGTTCCCATGGCTTCGTGTGGAGTTACTGATCGATACATTGAAACATCGATGTCGGTCTTTTTGTAACCGACACCGCGGACACTGGTTACACATTAACAGACCTTTTTTGAATTTAGAAATAAATTGAGTATTCAATAACAAGTCTGTAACATTAAAATGACAATACATCTAGTATTTATTTAATTTTGAGCCGACAAAAACTTTTCATTTCATCATTATATTTACGACATTTTTTTAAATACATAAATGACGTCACATGACATGACGTAATCATTCAACCGATAAATAGAGATATTAATTCCTTAGTTCTAATATTAAATCATGTTGAATCATTTTTTTAATATCGCAAAAGCACAAGGCAATCACAAACAACATGCAGTATGCCAATTATGATTTTTGGTTCAATCTGCTGTTGTGCCGAGATGAAGGACAGTGAAACTTAACGGATGAGATAATTTCGTACACTTAGAATTGATTTAATAGTATCAAGTTAGCGTCTAACATCAACTTAACTTACAATGTAAAGCAAGTCAGCGTCCCGCTCACGCACGGCACGCCTCAATTACATATGATTGTTAAAATCACTTAATTTCCGTTTCGTATAACTACGCTGGTTATTCCAAGTTTTTTAAACTAATATTTGACGCTCGGTGAATCTTACTAATATTTAAGCGCCAAAAGCCTAATGAAAAATGAAAATGATAAATGAAAAATAGTTTATTACACCCAAAAAAATACAGTAAACAGTAGTAAAATTAAACAAATTTTCCGTTGTCGGTTTACTGTCATACAAAAACTTCCAGGATCCTCGCACTAGGCACAGCCTGTACCGCGAGGGTCCAGCTCAGCGACTTGACAGAATACGTTAGACGGCAACAACTACACTAAGATTGTTGTAACGGTTAAGGGTACAGATTTCCGACCAAGTGCTAGAGAGTTCGAATCCCGCCATTTGAGTATTGTAAACCATAACCTAGCACAAGTTTAGAGCTTAGTTGGAGAGGTAAAAGAAATTATAGTAAATTAATATAAATGTGTTAATATTTTATTCCACAAAAATATATAAATTTGAATGTAGGACGGTTATTAGTTGTGACGACTCCATAATCCTCCACCGGATCTGGTTTGAATTTGGAATATGGATTCCATTACTGGCTGGAGAGCTAAGGCTAGGCTGCTAAGTTTTTTTTTTAATATCATCAGAACGACGTCACTGGCGACATCTAGTTTAAAATAAAGTCTACTTAATAATAAATTACAAATGTTTTTAGTGTAGAATGTGTTCATGTGAAGAATTTTTCGTTTTTATAAAGTGCATGTGTGTTTTCTTTTTTATATAATTGTGTTCAAAAGTCAAATAAAAGATTTACTTACAAAAGCTTCGTGTATCTTAGAAGCATGAATTAGCAATCTGCAAAATTGCGTGAAATTTCTTTACTATCCCCGTCCTTAGCGCCAGATATCTTTTATTGTGTTTTACAGCTGATTTAATCGACCCTAATAAATGAAAATGAGCTGTACACTAACTGTTTCAGGGTTGAAATTCGTTTGCCTTTTATGAATTGAAAATTATAAAGGCAGCTGTCCACCACGGTGGTCCGAACGTCAAACGTTGTCATATCTCGCATTATGCTCGTACAAAGACCATTATTGTTCAATGAACATTGTAATATTATAATTGCATTACATCAGTACCTTAGAGTAACAATGAGAAATACATTTATCCTTTCTTTCTCCAATTACCTCACAATTACTTTGCTTGGATGAAAATTAAAGAAAAAAAAATGCTTACAACGCCATCTTGATCAACAGAATGTTTCCCGCGTTGTGGAACGGTCTGTCCTCGGCGGTATTTCCAAAGCAGTACGACTTAAGGTCCTTCAAGAAGCGAGCGTACTTTCTCAAAGGCAACGTATCTGCTTCTCTAGTGTTATATGTCCATGGCCGTCGATGACCACTTATGAACCGATCGTTTGCCCCTTCTCTTAAGAATATGTTTTAAATTAGTAACGTAGACTTTAATACTATGTCTACACTAATAATCTCTTAATACTAATTTCTTAATGTAAGCATAGGACGGTATGATGGGATTGAATGTGGTTTGCTCTAAAGGTCGAGGAAGACCGAAGTTGTGGACGGATTGTGTGAAGACATACGTGATTTGATTGAACTCAGATATGACAGCTGACAGAGATGTATGGAAGAGTACGTACTGTGCTGACCTTCCTTAGGGGAAAGGGAAGGTTGACGAGGATTGGTGAGGGTGTTTCATTTTTCTATTTTTTATGGTACTGACGTCTTTGAAATTTCGTCTCATATTGTATATTTCTGGCATTTGTATATTGTAGAAGGTGCGGTGCAGGGTTGGTGGTATCCAGTCGCGATCGGGCGTTGGCAAATGATGTTAATTTTCGAGTTTTACAAGCGAACAAAGCAGCGCTATCTACCGGCCATCGCTCACGAACGCGCCTCGGTATCTGTTCCTACACCCGAGACATTACGACGGGAATACACCAAGTGTTTGTTTTGTTTTTAAATATTAGTTAGTTTTTGATTAATTTAGTAATATTTCATGTAACCATTACGATATTATTCATGACAAATAACCGCTAGACCGTTGGAGTGTTATTGGCATTTCAAATTAAAAAAAAAATCCTGTTTAAATTTTGCTATGTCATAAAATATTTCAGAGCGAAATGTATTATGTACACTTGTGTATTTTAGATGTAATAAAGTATTTTCTTTATAAAAAACGTACACGGTTTACTTAGTCGTACGTACGAGGTCTGGCTAGATAGTTAAAGAAGTAATTAATTAAGCTTACAAGAAGTTTTGAGGTTGGTCAGCTGTTGCACGTGTCTGACATGGGCTTCGAGTACACACTAAGAAATCGTAGGCTTCAGTGGAGGTTTTGAAAACAATATTGTTTTCGTTATTAGATAATTAGAAGCGCCAATATCCTAATGGTTATTGGTACGGACTACTGATCTAACGATCGTGGGTACGAAACTTGTCATTTGACTATTGTAGACTATCCTATCACAAGCTTTTTTTCAAGGTTACCAGGAATGTACAAAAAATGTTAGTAAACTAACAAAATTCTACTAATATTAAAAATATAAAAGTAATTCTCATTGTAACCACTAAGTTTATCGTATCCACGGCGACCACGACACGCACGGCGGCGGCGGTCACATTACGTGACGTGATAGCATCGGATAGCGACAAATCCCGCCTCCCCGCGCCCGCACCACACCACCTTGTAGCATTATTTTGTGCAATTCCGCGGGAACTCTCCACTCAATTACGGAAACAAATAGATTTTTACTTTAAGATTATTCTCACTTTAAGCCAGCTTTAACGTTCAAAGAGTCCGTACATTTCTCCTAACACGTTCGCTACGGCATCAATTTTTGTGTTCTTTCCATCATCGGGTACGAGGTGTTATCGACCCGTTCACTGACTAGACGTTGGTGCGACACGTGGTCCATTAGACTCGACCTCTAATAACAAAGTTATGTCCTTTGCACCATAGAAAAATACACGTTTTTCCTTGTCGCACCACAGGGAAGTTGCATTAGGGATGATATAGACCTCGTTTCGCAGCGAACGTGTTCGAAGCCGGCAACGTATCTGCGATTCGTCAGGTGTTGCTGTCCATGGGTGTAGGAGCAAATAATTTTAGGCGATCCTCGGCTCATTCGTCCAATTTTCTTATAAGATAAAAACATTTTTCACTATCAACAAATTTCCAATCGTTAAGAAATATTTCTATTTAAGACATATATGTAAATTAGGACCGTTAACGTAATTTCAACCACATCATAACATTTTATTCTTCTAAAAAAAAGGATCTATCATTTTTATTTCTTAATCAGACGAAACATCAATTGTCTTATTTATTTAAAATCGATTTTCTCGTTTTAATCGATATCTTTTTCCGAATAGATAAAATGTTATCAATAGTGGGTAGGCTGCGTGCCGCCGCCCTATAAACAGTGTCAGTGTCCAGCGCTATCGCCGAGCCGAGGATACAGATGCTATCGGAGGAGAAGC
>JAODUI010000013.1:2052886-2072168 GCA_027563995.1 Papilio gigon
TTATGAACCACGAAACAAAGCAATAAATCAAACACGTAACTGTCTCTGAGCATGGAATTTGTTTGCCGAAAATAATAGCGGGTCCGCTGTCACGTCGGCTTCAGTCAGCTGCAGCACCCTACCATTCTTGCCGAAGTACGATGTGGGGTGAAGGAAGACGAACGGCTTGCTGTACGTATGATACAATTGCTCTGATACCGACTGGAAATAACATTTTTTTTTTAATATCAGTACAATTTTTTTTTATTTACTAATATTTCTTGTAACCATTCCAACTAAGTTTGAAAAACCTTATGTTAAAATATCATTCACGACAATAGTATAATTGTAGGATTTGAACCCGCGACCGCTAGATCGGTAGTCCGTACCCTTAACCATTAGTCTATTGGCGCTTAAATAATATGATAATTTATGTAAACCATGTTACAATTTTATTTTTTTTATAAAACAGTGCCAATGGCGATCGCCGTCCAGATATCTGCAATACCAGAGGACCAACAGGTCGGACGCTGGCAGAGGAATTTAAGCTTCAAGTTTATCTTGGTCTTCTTATAAATTGATGAAGACAACGTTCGATGGACGAAGCGAGGCTGATGATGACTATGATAATGATGATATTGACGACGCTGAAGATGTTAGATCTATGTATGACATAATATTGTAATTAAAGTACCTTGCAATGATTAAATTCGTCAGCTATTGCCACTTGCGGGTACAAGGCTCGGCAGAGAACTACCTGGAAACATAACACCTCCGTTTCATAAGTAGGTCTAGAATTATAAAACCAAATTGTAAAAAAAATCCCTTTTAGATATTAAAGGATTCAAAGTATCAATATGACGTGATAGAATTAATACAAGATGTAACTATTATGCGCCAATAGACAATGGTTAATAGTACAGATTTCCGATCAAGTGGTAGAAAGTTCAAATACCGCTATTGGACTATTATTGACTGTATCCTAGCACGAGTCTAAAAAAGCTTAGTTTGAGTGGTAAAAAAATATCATCATCATCATCATCAGCACCTGTCTGCCCACTGTTGGACATAGGCCTTTCCCTATGCCTTCCACAGTATGCGGTCCTCCGCTTTCCGCATAAAAATGAAATAAAAAAAAATTGTTTTTTTTTTAAATATTGTCAATATAAAAACTTAACCTTTAACATGATAAGGTCCCGTCCACTGGAGGCACTAGAGCCAGATATCAGAGCCCGGATCCGCTGAGCGTCGTTCGTCATCCGGAACTCAATGTCACGGATGTCCAGCACGTTATCATCTTCTGCCTTGTCGTCCACGATCTCCCAGGAATCAACCTTGAGACGTTTCTTACGTTTAGACTCCTCAGCTGCTTTTTGTTTGTATTGTCTGGAATTATAAATTTAGTTTAAGTTTTTGTAGGTGGCGCTTTTGTCGCGGGTAGTACAAAAAGTTTATTTAAGCATGCAATGACATAACAGATAAGATGATAGAATGAAAAAACAGATTTTTGGTTTTAATAGATTTAAACAAATGTAGATGGCGTTATTATCATTTTACATCACGTTGACATTTTTCATGTTCTATTTTGATCTATATCACAGGGTACTCTAATTTGAACTCTATCCAACGGCTGCCCTATCCAATGATAAATTTTGTTTCATTGCATATTAAGGAAAAAATATGGAATAACTTCCTTTGCGAAAGTGATGCAATGAAGACTTCGATCGAAGCGTCCTCTGGCCATGATTCCTATACCTTCTTAGCATGGCACGTGTACTGACACGTGCCATGCTAAGAAGACCTTCGAAAGTGAATTATGATTTTTAAAAAAAAGCAAGAACATTCCTAACCGTCTCATATCTTTCAACTGCTTCATCTGTCCGTGGCGCAGCGCGCGCTCTGACGACGACATCGACTCCGGTTCCACTGTTTCCATCATGTTGTTATCCTCAAATATAAAAATACACAATTAATATAATTAAAATGTCTTTAAAACGAAAAACACTTTTATCATACAAGTGTAGGCATTTGAAACCTTTTTTTGTCATCACAAAAAATCATAATAATGATACTCTGTTCCTGGGGTGGAATAGTTAAGTATTCTTTAGTGTAACTTGAACTACAATTGGACGCACTGGTAGCCCACACCATTCCCTAGGCCACAGCAACATACGCCATAATGTCTTCCCGGGTTCGAATACCAGGACGATCAGAGTAACAAACGTAAAAGAACACTAACCTGTAACAATCCTCGTAATTGCGCAGCTAACTTGGTCAGTTCATAGAAGCGCTGTTCTTCGATACCCCTCCGTCGACACCAGTCCCGGCCTCCGCGGCCCTCCGCCTTCACGCTGAGCCACGCGCAGTACAGCGATAAAAGGGTTAGAGGATCACCGTGGTCGGATTCGTCTGGTTTTCTTGCATTCTGGAAACATTTATTAGTGACTTATGCAGTATTACATTTTTTTTTAATATTTAAAATTCATTTTTAAACTGCTATTTCCATCTTCCTAAGTATTTACCTCACATTCAAAGTCCCTATGCGCTCTAGTTGTGAATATAGACCGTATCCCCAGCGCCGCTGTAAGCGCGAGGGCGGAGTCCCTCTTGTGTGGGGGCAGGGTCGCACTGCCGATCACCAGCGCCTTAGCCAGTGCCACTTCCACTGGCAAGTTGGCTAAGGCTTTACCGAGCGAAGTTAGTTTCTCATTTGAGGATAACGCCGCATGAAATATGCAAAGGCTTCGATGAGAATTAATGTACATAAAGTATACAGATATTTTTAATTACACTAATATTTCTTGTAATCATACTAAATAAGCTTGGAAAAGCTTGTATTAGGATATAGACCACAATATAAGAATGTTGGCATTCGAACCCACTAACGCTAGATTGGTAAACCGTATCCTTAACTTTTAAGCTAATGCGGTTCAAATTAATATACAAACGCCCACTTACGTGTTGTTTAAGTTCTAATAATGCGTTTTCGATGGCATCCTCCGGCGGGGTGTCGAGGAAGGGGAACCGGCGTACATCGGTGACGCCCAGCGAGCTCATCAGCAGCAGCAGCGAGGCGAGCGGCACCCGGCTCACCTCGGGCGTGCTGAAGGCTTCCATGTCGGTGTACTGTTGCTCTGAATATATACGATAGCATACTCCCGGACCTGGGGACAACGGTTTTTTTTACAAACGGTGATCTTCGGCAGTATTTCCAAACCAGTACGACTTAGGTTCCTTCGAGAAGTGGGCGTACTTTCTTGAAGGCAACACATCTGTGGTTCTTCTTGTGTTGCAGATGTCCATGGGTGTCGATGATGCTGTCATCTCGTCGCTCGCTTGCTTGCGTCATAAAAAAAGGGACCGTACACTGAAAGGCTTTGGGCCTATGTCCAGCAGGGAGACAGAGACCGATGATGATGGTGATGGTATTAGAATTTAGATGAAATAATTACCCGTTCTTCCAGCTCTGCCCTTCCTCTGGTCTGCACTGGCTTTTGATATCCAGAACTCTTTTAATCGTTGCATTTTTGTTGATGAATCGTAACTCATTTCTTTGACCTGGAAGTTAACATTAATTTTATACATATATTGATACAAGATGAATGAATAAAAAAAGGAAAATAAACAATGAGACCACTAAGGTGATCATCTACGGCCATAGACACCTGTAACACTAGAGCAGATGCGTTGACTTTGAGAAAATATGCTTCTATCTTTATCATTATCATCAGCCCTTGTCTGCCCACTGCTGGACATGACCCAATGCCTTCCAGTAAGCTCGTATCATGCCGTACCTTAATCGTTTGGAACTACCGCCGATGACCATACAACGCGTCCGATATCTCCATTGGCTTACCTTGCCTGAATCCACCACAAATCTGATACCGTCAATCGTTACAGATGTTTCAGCTATGTTGGTTGAAACAATGCATTTTCTGACACCTTCCGGTGGATAATCGAACACCTGTAAAATAATTAAAAAAAAGAATTAATACCCATTAAAAAAATATCAAAATTGGACACCAGAGGCGTTGTTCTATGGTAACACACAAAAAAGTAAAAAAGGGAATAGACGAATTTGGAACCTATTTATATTTGAAGTCTGTTAAAAAACATCAATGTCTCGATGTCATCTATATATATATAAATATGAATTGTTGTTCGTTAGTCACGCTAAAACTCGAGAACGGCAGAACGGATTTATCTTATCTTGGTCTTGGAATGTTCGTAGAGGTGTAGGGGAGGTTTAAAAGGTGAGAAAAATTAAAAAAAATCCCGTGAAAGCCTTAAAAATAGCCCGTTTCCTATTCTCATACAAACGTTTTTTTTTTGTATTTCCTAATAAATTCAAATATCTGTTTATTTATTGTCTTTAAGGCGTAACAGAGTCGCGGGGTCAGCTAGTATCAAATAAAAACCATATACCGCGAACATGTTGTATTTGCTTTGCTTGTAAGGAACGACAGATTTTTAAATTGGAAAAAAACCGTTATGCGAGAAAGGGATAAAAACCATCAGCCAATAGCAGACAAGCTAGGTTGCCATGGTAACATAAAATTCTACAGATCTATAAACGATAGTTTATTGAAAGCTTTTCCTTGGTGAATTCCTTACTGATGAAGTATGAAAACAGCAACCTGCCCTTTTCCTTACGGAGGGTCGGCATAGTAAGTACTCCATACATCTCACAAAGTCATATCCAGTCACACAATCCATCCACACCCTTCAGTCGTCCTATGCCTTCATAGCCATTATACAAATAGGTTACTGACTTTATCTTGTTCGGTAAGCGACAGTCCGCTGTGCAGCGGCAGTACAATCCATTTGTTTGTTTTCTCAGCATACTGCTGCGCCGCGTCACATATAGAAGTTATTTCTTGAACTCCCGACATAAATATCAACAGATCACCTCTTTCATCATCTGTGGAATTAAAAAAAAAACTATTATTGGATAATACCGTAAAAATATATTCTTTTCATACCTCAGTTACCAATCTATAATGAAGGCAATGTTTAAAGGATTTATATAAAAACAATTTGTATAAAAACTAAATTCATCATCATCATCAGCCCTTATCTGCCCACTGTTGGACATAGGCCTTTCCCATTGCCTTCCACAGTATGTTACAGGTTTATCTCAATTAGAATTTTTTACTTGTTACTTAAAAGGATTTTTTGTGCAGATTTGCTAACAGAATATACACTAAGGCATTCTATTAACAACTTTGAGAATTGCCCTAACAGTTTTAATATTTTTTTGTTCAAATATTATGTTTTGATAATTTAGTAATATTTCTTGTACCAGTCTAATTAAGTTTTAGGCTAGTGTAAGGTTGTGGTTTACACTAATCAGAATGCGGGATTCGAACCCTCAAATCACACCATCTGAAGTTCCTTCCTCAGCTTGTTAGTAAATAAATTGGTAGCTTGTAAGTAAATTTTAAATAAAAAACGATTATACTAACTTGGGTATTTGCTGTCAATTAATTGCATAATTTGAACATACGGCTGGGGATCAAGTCTGTCATCTCTTGTTGGTTTATCTTCTATATAAATAGGTTTATAATGTAAATCAATTGGATACAATCTTCCTGGTACCTGCAATTAAATATTCATCATTATCATCATCACCGACCTAAGGTCATCGACTGAACATAGGCACCATAGATTATCAAGATGACCGTTCCGGTGATGACCACATCCCTTGACCAAGTTGACGGTCATTGTCAATAATTATTATACTCAGGTAAAAGCATTTCTAAATTACTTTTTTTTTAATAATAAAACAATTTGTTAATATACTAATATTTCTTGCATTCATTCCAGATAACCTTGAAAAAGCTTGCGGATACGGTTTACAAATCGAATGGTAGAATTTGAGCCTATGACCGCTGTATCGGTAGTCCGTGCAATTGACTAATAGGCTATTGTCGCTTCATTTTGACACTTACTTGAATGACAACAGCAGATTCAGCAGCGAAATAATTTTCAAATAGTTTAATATTAATTGTAGCAGACATGAGTACTAGCTTTATGTCGTTCCGTGTGTGAATGAGGCACTTTAGTACACCAAGTAAGAAATCACCCATGAGATGTCTCTCGTGGATCTCGTCTAATATTATAACATCGTAGTTTGGTAAATTCTCTGATGACATCTAAAATACATAAAAAAAATTGTAATACAAAATACAAGAGTGGGGCATCACTCCAGGTGCACCACAGTGTGGACTGCAGGATGTCGTTGGATGCGGAAAGACCGTATCCTAAGGCAATTGGAAAGGCCTATGTACAGCAGTGGTCAGACAAGGACTGTTGACGATGATGAAAAAGATAATTAAGTAACAGAAAAAAAAAATCAAGAATTATTCCCTGTTAATTTTATCTTTTAATAATTATGTAAACCTCTAAATTATACATTTTTTTATTTCTGTAATTATTACAATAAATTATAATTCTACTTCAATATTCCTAAACGCATAATGATTTTAATCCAGTTAGTGGTAAAATAAAAAAAAAAACGAAGTTATACCTGTCTAAGTAACAGTCCCTCCGTAATAAAACATATTTTAGTATCTGCCGATTTGCTCTTTTCAAATCGTATCTGATAGCCCACTTTGCTCTCGAACTGCGTAAGAGTTTCGAAGGCTACACGCTTCGATAATGACACACAAGCTATTCGTCTTGGTTGAGTACATGCTGCAATAATAAATGTCAAAGTCAAAAGAGTTTAAATTATGGATTTAGAAAATTTTAACGACATATGGAAGTTCACTGGCTGGTGTTAAATGTAATATGCATAAAGTTCCCTTTAGATGTCCACTTGTTTATGTTTCAGTTTTGCATACTTAACACTCTCAGCGCCCAAACCCTAGGTGACGATTTATAAAAAATTACAATACCGAATTACAAATTTATTTCAAAGTGTTTAAGATGTGTATAATACTAACAATATACTGTGTATTCAAAAGTAGTATTAGACACTGTGTGACAAAAAATACACATGGTGCTTAATGTGTTAAAAAGAAGAAAAGGTATAAATTAATATTAAAAAATGAAGAAATTAAGTCACCTATATTTTGAAAGCCAGCATCATGCAAGTATTGAGGAACTTGAGTTGATTTTCCACAGCCAGTATCGCCAGCAACAATAATCACTCTTTCATTTTTCACTGCAGCCTGAATTTCATCTCTGTAAATATTATTTTCATGTCATTAATGAAAGGTTGATGTTGGTTAGCTGGTAACCGAAATGGTTAATGAATTTAGATTGAATTTTGCTCAATGATAGTTTACAGTCTGGAATAGAGCAATGGCTACTTACTGCACATTTACCTACTTTGTACCCCTTTTTATGTCACATGTCACCGTCAAATAGATATTTGCCTAATTAAAAATATACATACATCTGTATGTGAAATGTGACATGGTTAAAGTTAATGAGAAGTAATGCACATACCTATTTTTTATTAAGAAAACCATGATTATGAATGGGTAAGCATTAGTCAGAATGAATTAAAAAAAAATCAAACCTAAAAAATTAAACAAGGTCTGATGGGAATGGGAATAATTATTGATCCCACAGTTAAACTGTTTACATACAGTTTTGTCGGACACTGTTATTGTAAGTTTACGATATGTCTCATACTTATAAAAATAAATAATGAAAAAACAAGTATACAAAAACATACCTATATTTGGCAACTGGTAATTCTCTTTGTGTTTGTCTTAACTTTTTTAATTTCTCAAGTTTCTCTTTGTTCTTAAAATCTAAATAGATCGACACAACATTTAAAAGAGCATCGAAAATACTTTTGGAAAGTTTCTTCCTTCCTCTTTCATCACAAACACTGTCCATAAATTTTACATTAGTCTTAAAATTAATGCAATCGAATTTGGAAAAATCTGACGGAATTCCTAATTCGTTTTTTGTGCGATTTTCATTTTCAAGGCAGAGTATAGGTTTTCCAGCTTTCCTTAAAGTAACTTGGTACTTATTAACAAAAATCCAAAAGTCATCCAAATTATTCGTTACTGTATTTATATCTCTACTATATGTAAATATTTTATTGATATCTCGCTTAAAATCTAAAAAATCGAACTCTCCTGAAAATGATTCAGTAGAATTTACTGATTTAAACAATTTTTGTCGGTTTGGAGGTACTCTGTCCTCCGAACTCGATCGCCTTCTCTTATTTGATTTTCGTGGCGAATGATCCAAAATTCGTTTCATTGTAAATAACCAACAAAGTAATTAACAAATATCATATCGTTTTTACTTTTTGTTTTGACTTTTGATTTGTTTTCGAGTTTGACATCACATTTGACAATCAGTTGTTTTCAGTTCAATGTTACTATATTCCCAGTATAGTTATTTATTTATGATGCGTATTGATAGATAAAAACTTTTTATTAAATACTTACCTAATCACAATTAACAACTTTGCCAGTAGTGAAAATATTTATTTATTCAATTTGATGTGCTGCTGTTATAACTTTTAAGATTAAAGGCATTAAAATGGTAGTATGTAATATGTTTAAGGAAACATCTTCCTTTTAATGGAGTTTCTTTAGATGTTTAACATTGAAAATCCCTTTATATGTTATGTTCCTCATCCCTTGCTTTTTTATATATTACAAATTTAAATTTCGTCTGAAGTACAGTAATCTCATCATTAAGTATGGTGAGTTTAACTTCAATGTTATCCATTACAAATTTAACCTATGTTTAAAGGGCCCTTACAAGCCTAAAAAGACTTATTCATGTGTGATTTAATGCAAAAATAGTTAATTATTTGCACTAGACCTACCAAAGTATAAAAGTTGTAATAGAGAATTTCTTAATCGATAAACCAAAAGTTTTTATTACTGGCGCCCTCTAACGTCAATAAAGGTTGTCAATCCGCCATTATGTTCCGCCATTTTGCTTGATTGGGAGTGAACGTAAAATATTGTTTCTATGTATTCTAACGCGGAAATTAGTTATTTTTTAAAAAATTAGTGTCTCAACACACTAATGGCTTGCTTAAATACGCTTAAGTTAGAAATTAAGACCTTAGAACATGTGTTTCCGAAAAACCATGAGCGGTTTCAGATAATGTCAGCGAGTGTGGACGAATTGACCTGCAGATTCGTTGGCAATAATGGAAAGAAATATGAAATACATGCAAATATTACCGTAAGTACGCAAGTTGTTAATGTTCCATTAGCTGCAAAACTTGATTTTTACGCACGAGTTTAAACCTATGCGTTTATTGATTATCTCTAGTTTGGACAAAGAGCCGTTGTTTATGAGGGCAGGGCTGTCAACAGAAAGTTTACGGAAGCATTCAATTCATTTCCCATATGCATATGTGATAATTAACACGTTAGAATTGTTAAACAGTATATTGTTTGTTTTTAAACGTTTTTGTAAGCATGCGTTACGTGTTATTGATTGTATGTTGCCTTCACAATGCACACAAAGTTCGTGACGAATCGTTCTTTATCGATCATAAAGTTTCAGTTTTCTTTTCTGTGTTAGTACAGCTACATTCTATTGAGGGTAATATCTATTTTGTTTGGGTAACGGTACTCCCGCTGAATATTAGGACAAAGGCACTTAGTCATTCTTTGGCGATTTTTTGTTATACATACGTTTAACTGCACCAGTTTTTTTTTAAATCACATGTTATAGACTTTAACTACAAAGGAATGTATTACACGATTGTTTATTAGTATATAATATACATTCTTCAATTTATTTAATTTTTACAAATAATTATAATGAATATGTTATTGTAGATAAATATAATAGTAACAATAGAAAATTAAATACCATATTATTCTTTTAAGAATTATTTTTACTGACTGTAGTTTTGATCTTTTCTATAAAGCAATCTAATAAGTTACTACAGTATTAATATTAGTGTTATATTTTCACATTAAAATTTAAAATGTGTATTTTTATCAGGAGACATACCCTACCACACCTCCTGTGTGGTTTGCTGACAGTGAGGACCCCATTGTGACAAATGCTGTTCAGATACTCAGCAACACACAGGGCAGAGACAATCATGTCATAAATCAGGTATGTATCATTAGTTTATACAACTAAGACCCTTATAAATATATTAAAAACAATATTATTATAATTAGACCTTGAATATAGAAAATCTATTGTGCGGAACTGGCAATTGCTTCATTATATCATTCACTACAAATAAGGGAAGAATATGT
This sequence comes from Papilio gigon, assembly GCA_027563995.1. Taxonomy (NCBI): domain Eukaryota; kingdom Metazoa; phylum Arthropoda; class Insecta; order Lepidoptera; family Papilionidae; genus Papilio; species Papilio gigon. Next base: position 2,063,080 of record JAODUI010000013.1, read on the forward strand.
AATAATAAAAAAAAATCTATGTTCCACATTAGCATAAACTGCTTCAATATAGCATTGGTTCCTTTACTAAGTTTCCTTGTGATAAAGGAACCAACTTGTCTTTTGGCTCATGTTATAAATATGTTTACATTTATGATTTTTATATGTGGTCAGTGATACATGTTTTGTGGTGGAAACTAATGGTCATACTACACATTTATAATTTTATCCTATAATTGAAATTTTGTTAAAATGTTTAATTGACCGATGATATTCTGAAGTGCAGTATTAACGGTCATATATAGACAGAGGAGTAATGTGATGTTTTTGTATTATTCTAGGTGGGTATATTATTACGGGAATTGTGCAAATTACATGGAGTACCAGAGCCACCTGATTTGGACTCATTGGCTCTCCCTATCCATGCTGCACCCCAACAAAGGTAATTAAATAGATTTATGTATGGGTAAATAGTACTCAATGCTGATTAGTCATTACAAATATCTGTTTAGAATCATTCTTTTGTGCGTTTATTAAGATTGTTTATCATAATGTTAACATATAACAATTACAATAGACTATCATACAGAAAATACAAATATGTAAACAGTTTTTGTAAGATAACAGGATTCATTGTGTTTGTCAACCAGTCAATAAACTGAGCATTGAATATTAAGTAATAGGTATTAGATTGAGCTATGTCTAGTTTTATGAATAAAGGATTTGTTTCTCTTGTGATTGTTTTGCTAATGTATTTTACTTTAATTCCAGAGTACCGAGTGTAACTTCCAATGGCGCGGAATCAGGCACCGAGGAAGATGAGGAAATGGCCGCTGAGGAGGATGACTCTGAAGGGGAGGAGGACTTGCCACTTGAAATGGTTGATGACGCTGGCCGCAGCAACAAAGTATGACATTTTTTATTTTTTTATTTTGTTATATATACTGTGGAAAGCATCGGGAAAGGCATATGTCCAGCAGTGGGCAGACAAAAGCTGATTATGATGATGGTGAAATATTTTATTAAAATAATCCAACAAATTGCCGTAGTTTTAGGGTGCTGTTCATCCTCTTCTGAAAACTAACTATGTTAATTAAGCTTTATTGTTTACCACATCTTCTAACCATGTTTTCATCGGATCAGATTGTGGACAATTGTTACTTTTTTTTAATAATAAGACGATGTTCCCAGTTTGTCTATGGTTTTAAGAAAAAAATAATCTAAGCCAGAAAATATAGTTTTTTTATTAAATGAATTGAATGTGTATCTTAGGACGAGATGGAAACTGAGCACCTAGCGACATTAGAACGGCTGCGACAGAACCAGCGGCAGGACTACCTGTCGGGCAGCGTGTCCGGCAGCCTGCAGGCCACTGACAGACTGATGAAGGAGCTGCGCGATATATACCGATCTCATTCTTTCAAGAACAATATGTACTCTATAGGTGGGTACATTATATTTTTCCCAACTGATATACGTGAATTTATTGCCTTGTGATTTTTTTTAATGGACTGAGTTTTAAGAATGAGGGATTATTGGATTCTAATCTCTAGGTTCAGACTTCTACTCTAGGATAGTTATTTTTTCTTTCAAATTCACTGTAATTAGTTTACGTTTAAATCTTTAGTGTGTTTTAATAATTAGTAATGCTAATCCTTTTCTGATATTTTTCGAAAGATACTATCTTGGGAAAAGTTAAAATGTATACTTCTAGTGTAAAATATCTCAATACATCAAGATTTTCATATAGTATTTTCTAGTGACAATTTTTTTTACAGAATTAGTGAATGATTCATTATATGAATGGAATATAAGGCTACGTTCAGTGGATCCCGACAGTCCGCTCCACAACGATCTGCTGCTGCTGAAGGAGAAGGAGGGCAAGGACTCTATTCTGCTGAACATTATATTCAAAGAAACATACCCCTTCGAGCCGCCCTTCGTACGCGTCGTGTATCCTATCATATCAGGTAAAATTGTCTATGATGCCCAAAGAGGATTCCATACTGTGGAAGGCCCATGTCCAGCGGTGGGCAGACAAAAGCTAGTAATGATTATATTTCCGAATATACTGACTGCAGCGTTTAATAGGATCTAATCTGGAAATCTGTACATATTATAGCGAAATAAAACATTGTTAAATAGTTCTATTGGCAAATAGAAAATTACGGATTTTTTTTGGCTTATCACACTCTTGTGTTTTTTAAAGACAGACCAAGTGATCATTTCTATTCAATTGAGATTTAGTCTAAGCAAAATTTATTAATAAAAATTACTTCAACTTAAGATTTAAGTGTGCTATATTCTGTTAATGTAACGAAAAAATTGTATTAGTTTTTTTTTTAATTACACCCCAGATAGTGTTTGAAGGAGACAGCTATTCATGGGCAATATGTAATGACTAATCCAACGTTATATTGTAAGGAGGCTACGTGCTCGTGGGCGGAGCTATCTGTATGGAGCTGCTGACGAAGCAGGGCTGGTCGTCCGCGTACACCGTGGAGGCGGTGATCATGCAGATCGCGGCCACCCTGGTGAAGGGCAAGGCGCGCATACAGTTCGGCGCGACCAAGGTCGTCTCGCAGACGCAATACAGTCTTGCGCGCGCGCAGCAGAGCTTCAAGTGCCTCGTACAGATACATGAGAAGAGTGGTTAGTTTGCAATATATTAATCTATTAGCTTTTTACCGCGACTTGAACTGAACTAAAAAAAACTTGGCAAATAACAAAGGCGCAAGAGCGATACTTTCTGCAATACCAGATAGTGATCTATGTTGGTGTCAAATTTTATCCAGAGCCATCTTGCTGCTATCAAACATCCATCCATCTAAAGTTTGCCATTTATAATATTAGTAATAATAGAGTGCAAATTTTAAAATTAAGTAATGAAATTAACAGTTAATTATGAAATTCTTGGTTTGGTTGTAGATTTCGGTGTTTTTTTTTTAATTTTGAAGTCCAGGTCGAATTTACGATGTTTATTTTGATGTAAAAATAATATACCACAAGGTTCCTATTTAATGACATCTCTAAATTGAGTGTGTTGTTGCAGGTTGGTTCACGCCGCCCAAGGAGGACGGCTAGGCCGCCGGCCGCCTGTAACTTAAGTTTAATGTGCGCCAGCGACGCCGTGTGACAGACGATGTTACTAGTAAAGTGATGTGAGCGACTCCTAATGTAATTCCATTGTTTGTTTCCCGGAGCCGCGGCAACCTGTGTACCTTGTCTGTAAGTGCTGCCGGTGCCCCGCGCGCGGGCCGTGAAGAGACTCTACAAGACTTATAGGAAATGTTTAATGTGTAACGATTTTTTTGTAATCATCATTTTTTTTTCTCATCTCAATAAATCTTCGATGATAGGTCCCCTAGTACATGGAGTGCGAAGTTGATGAATTTGCATTTCTTTCTAGCTATTAAATAAATGAGAAACCTGTGATTTGTAAAATTTTTTTTTTTAATTATGCTTAACTAATGTGGCAAGCGACGTTTGCTTGACTGTCTTCGCTGTGAACACTCTTGCTCCGTGCTGATGTTCTGTACATTTTAATTTGGATCTTCGACTCAATAGTGTAAAATAAAAAAAAAATCATAATTATAATACTATCTTGATAGTGCAAGTTAGTGTACAATTTGATATTGTTTTAAAATATATATATATAACAGCTTCGAATACACAATATGTTTTTTGTAAATGTCATTTTTCATGTCGGAGCTATAGTTTGGACTTTTTGTTATGTACCATAAGAGCCTGTAGGCCGTGGACGTGCTGTTCGCTGCCGGGCTCGTTTATCCTCTTACAGTATTCTTGCTGTGACATATTGTTAAACCATTGTTTCAACTTAGGATACCTAAAAATAAATATACTAGATGTAAATTAATTGTCTTTTTAAAATATATTACTCCACCACGTAAAATAAGGGGGGACGTATGTTCCGTTTGCATGTACAATCAGGGCACTTTGCGGTGTTCTTTAAAGCGAATCTAGTGATTCATACGCATTAAGGATGACACGGACACAATACCAATAGAAAAGCTTTTAATTGTGTGTACGAAAAAAGTCTGTCAGTTAAAACACAACTAATACATTTTTACTAATATCGCGTCGTATGAGACACTGCTACCTGATTGGTTATTTGTGAAAAGGGGCGGAGTTAGTCTCTATAAGGAACAACAGGAACCTTCTGTAAGTGAAACACCACGGAGGGTCTTTCTACGTAAAATCCGGCATCAGTTTTCGAGATGGATTTATAAATGCTTTTACAGTTTAAAGTTATGGCAAGCATATAGGATATAGGAGTGAAGTTTAGAAGACATAACTAGAAATTAAAAAAAAAACTTAAAAAGCTATTGATGAACTCTACTGGCCATTCCACCGTCAATTTCTCCCTCAATAATTCCAGAACTTACGTATTTTCGTTTATAGGTATCAAGCCGTTCAATGATGACATAGTTGTCATGACACTTAGGTCCGCTAATGTTATGGTGTCATCAGCCAAGTATAATGTGTCAGATAAATACGTTTCAAGCATCCGGTACGCATCTTCAACGTTTCTTATCATCGATTTTGTTAGTTCGGTTAATTTTCCACCGTACGTAGGAGCCTAGAACACGAGGTATACATTTTGATATTACTAAACCAATATTGACCAAATGCTTCAGTGATTCAAAAGTCAATCTGCTAATAATTATCATCAGACTTTGCCCACAGCTGGACATCGACCTTCCTGTTACCGACTTCCCATCATCCGCACTAAGTCGTCGGTTCATCTAAGTGCCTACACAGTCTTCAACTGACTAAAGGTTTCCTCATTTTCTACTGACTGTGACTGTTCTAATGATATTGAATAATTCTAAAAAAGCTCAATCTAAATGTGGTCAGTGCTTTAAGTACTTGAGATGCACCAACATTACAATGTACATTTAGGATGTATAAAATATAGCAAGCGACCACTGGATCGGGTTAGTTTATTTTTTATTTATATTAATACCCTTAAACCCTTAAAAGAATGATAATTGTGTGAACGTAAATTCAAAAATCGATTATACAAAGATAATAGTTCAAGGCAAAAACTAATACTAGTAAAATCATTGCGAATTGAGTGACTTATAAGCGACATCTCACCATAATAGATCTCAGTCTAGGAAATAAAACTCCGCAATCGAAAAATAACCTATGATTGATTGTAGCTCGTTTCCTCTTGTCAGATGGGTAGAGATGTTGGTGTTCGTCTTTGGCGTACTTATCAAAAAGATATAAAATAATGGCGTGGCTGAAAAGAGATAGGTGATATCATTAATTACATTAATGTGTAAATATTCGTTTCCGTCTATCTTACCTATCGGCTAAGCAGAAATTGCCCTCTTCTAATAAAGGAACAGTCCTCATTGGATTTTTCTGGAATCATCACATCGATTCAAACTTTATTATGCCCTATTAAAATTTCACCAAAGTCTCTTCAATTGCTTCATTTCGCTTAGGACCAAACAATTTTTTTAATCTTTTTTATGTAGTTTTCATTTGTTTCTACTAAACAGAGGAGAAATAGACTTAAACCAATAGGGGGTCATGGTTAGTATTATCAAGATTAAGATAGTGAAGTCAAGCAACTACTGTCACATAATATTCACGTAATATTCTTATCTTCAATGCAATTGTCAAAGTACACACGAAAATGTAGTACTAAACAGACGAGAAATAGACTTGAGACAGAAATCTTCAATAGGGGGTCATGGTTAGTATTATCGAGATTAAGATAGTGAAGTCAAGCAACTACTGTCACGTAATATACACGTAATTTTCTTATCTTCAATGCAATTGTCAAAAACCTTCAATGTCCTTTGCACTTCATAAGTCTAAAGTTCCATCGGTTGACTAAACTCGATAATATAATAAATACACCACCAAATCTTCTGAGTGTATTAATTAAAAAAAAATCTATTCGATATTAACTGAGATGAGATAAACCTTTGTGAGTTCCGGCGTATCCTGTTCTCTTAATACTGGATTTATTTCTATCATATCCAGATTCAATCCAAGGATGTCAGCTACCATCATTACCGTCCGAGCCGGCGGGCTAGCGTCTGTTTTGTATAGTAATGCAGACATTTTAACTGAAACATTGAAAACTAAAGTAATTTTTATTCATTAACCATCTGTCGTTTTCCCAACATCATCATCAGCTCACTATACGTCCCCACCGAGGGGCTCGGAGCCTGCCCTATTATTATTAGGGGGTGACTAGGCCATAGTCAACCACGCTGGCCCATTGCGTGTTGGTTGACTTCACACATATCTTTGAATTTCTTCGCCGATATGTGCAGGCTGCGTCACGATGTATTCCTTCACCGTAAGAGCGTCGGATAATGTGCATGTGAAATTGGAAAATCGAAAAGCAGTTTGATATATGGTGAGGATCGAACCTGGACAATATAGCATACGGTCCCGTCAAGCGCTTAACAATTGCGCCACCAAAGATTCACTTACTAAATAACAATTATATCCTTCACAAACCGATCGACGAATCAGTCATTTGTTCATTCGGTATTCATTCATTCACTAGATCGAGTGTGAATTTCGAAACGTCTGTAAGCGATGACTGGATGTTTTTGATCACACGCCATATTTAAATGATCCAAATTGATGTATCGACCAACGTGGTAGCCGTCAGCTTGTTCCATATTCAAAAACCGACATTCTGGATCGGTTCTTTAAAAGAAACATTGTATTCATGAAAATAGGTTACATATAATCAAGATTTTTGTCGAGATGTTTTTTTTTAATTCATCATTTGAGCCGACTATTTGCGTCTACAAAACAAATGTAAAAAAGATTAGCAAAACAAAAAGCGACAGGTAAACAGTTGCACACAAAAAGACGGTATACAAGCAGCTGAGAATCTCGTGGGCGTTCCAAACCGTTGATAATAACTAGCGTCGCACATTAATTAATTGAAATCTATAACCGTATTTGTAGGTTACTCTATTTGTCAAGAATGCACCGTGTTTCTGCTGGCCGGCTCCTGCCTGGCGACCTCTAGCGAGTGAACACTGGATCTTTTTGCAGACATGCCTTTAAATGCTAGGCATTGTTATTTGATAAGACGTGTTGTAAACATAGTAAATGAAATTACTTGCACAAACAAGCAGCACCTGCTTCTAATTATAAAATAGGCGTACTATTAAATTAATTAAAAATCACAGTGGGTACCTGCTGGTAACACAGCCGTCGGGGATGCGTGAAATGAGCTATATTGGCGATCGCACTTCGTCGGGTATTGATCAGATAGTAAGGTGGATATATGTCAGTTTTCAGGCCATAATTTTAGCTAGATGAAACTTAGGCAGTGTGTGAATTGGGAAAAACAGTTACGCGAGCAACAAGGAAGATTGCCATGGTATTTTTTTTTATTGAACATAAACAGCCTGACACTAGACTTATAGAATTTTACTGGAACAGGTATTATTATTATAAAACTGATTAAGCCAATTCAATAGACGTCGTTTTTTAACTACTAATAATGAATACAGTAAGACACTTAACTTCTTTATTTTTTTCATTTATCGTAACCTTCTCCTTATATACTAACAATCTTTGTATATATATGTAATAGAATATGAAATGTTAACAGGGCGCTGATTGGTACTCGTGCAGAGAAAACCCTGCATTACAAAATTATCGGCCGTCCAATATAAATTACTTTCTCAAACAGCGTGAGTTTTAATACTCGATACTATATATTTTTAATTTCACGCACGAATAAATATTAATTGCGTTGTTGCACGAAAAAAAAAAACAAAACGTAACACGAGCCGATATAAAATATTATGATTGTAATTCCCGCGATAAGTGTGAAGAAGTTATATTTTATATTATAATTTACGGCCGGTATTAAATGTTAGAAACCGCAATGTTTTATGAGATGTTTGCTTTGATTCGGTGGACTCTATTTTCGGTTTAGGCATTTACGTGCACATACCGCGTATAGAGTGATAAAAATGTAATGTTGCTGTAAACAAAAACTTTTATAATTTATTATATTTGAAAAATTAACATATTCCGTGCGCGTTATATAATTGCATAACTTATCAATACGAACGGCTTTTGTTTATGCAAACACACATTCTTGTTTCATTAAAAAAAAGGTTGTTGGCAACTCTGACAATGTTTTCGACATCCAATAACTAAAACAGGTACATCCTATTCTATGGTGGCCATCTTAGATCATAACTACGTTGTTACAAATAATTTCGTTTAAATTAAACAATAAGATCGATTCATCGCTGTAATTGTACCAATGAACTAATAACATTAAAAATAAAATCAAATAAAAACACAATGTTTACAAATTCTGAACTTTAAATTCAATATGTATTAAAACCGCACGTGTTCGGAGCGCTAACAAACAGTTCATTTTAATTCTTTAATTATGGAAGGCTCGGCGAGCCTTGGCCCGCGCCGTGACGTCACCGGCTTAGCTCATATGGGCTTATTCACGAAAGAGCGCGAAAACGAGGCGGAATCGAACGCTGATTCACAACCATTACAAATATCATTACCCTTATCTTTACGAGCAATGAACGACGATTGTTTCCAATATTTGAGCCTTTATGTTTGGCCGATAATGCCTTTAGTTTGGAGGAGTCAAACGATTCTGTTCCCCGCTGCCATAAAGTTCATTTCTCTTTTACGAACACACTCGCTATTTGTTAAAGAAACAACTAATGGACATAGCTTGGTCTGTCACACATGATCCTTAAATGACGCGGACAATATATATTTATTTTAAATTATGAAATTCAGCTAAACTGGTGAAAGAAGTCGACCTTTCAGAGAACTTTTAATAAATGCATAAAAGTTGTTATTTTACAGGAATTAATTCAAAAATAAAACTAATTAATACAATTAAACTATTAAAACTTTCGTGAGACATTTCACTATACTACTACACTACCAGTGAGCGACGGGTCGCGAACGCGCTATAGCACCGTTCCCACTCACCCTGAAGATGGGCCCCCGATGGGCTCGAAACTAGTCGGTATTGACACCGATTTACACGTGAGTTAAGCCGTTTTATAAGTAGTATAATTAATACAAATATGGAACCTAAAGAT
>JAODUI010000013.1:2119521-2129936 GCA_027563995.1 Papilio gigon
AGATGAGCCCCCGATGGGCTCGAAACTAGTCGGTACTGACACCGAGTTGCACGTGAGTTAAGCCGTTTTATAAGTGACATCTGTAGGTTGTCTAACTGTGGTCGGTAAATTTGTTGAAATTTGTACGAGAACGCCTTCAAAATTTCACTTCTGCTCTTCTAAATATCAATATTTTTCCAAATCGACATTTTGTGGTAACAATTTTTAAAAACCGTTTTAACCTATTTCAAGCAAATTACCACCAGTAGATTACAAGTCAAGTCAACCCCTAAGCCACCGACGCTATCATTAACATGAGGTATATCTTACTAATATTTATTATAAATGCCAAACATCACATGTATGGATATTCGTTAGCTTTTAAATCTAATACGGCTGTATGGATCTGGATGAAATTCGGCACAAAGATAGATTACGTCTGAATTAGCGCATAGGCTCTTTATTACGAAGTCACTGGCACAAGCTATTAAGGAATACAAATTAAAACTAGGTTATACTTACGGACCAGCTCGACCTGTACGATATAAATAACACCTGGATACCCTGATAATGGTCTGGGATGAAAGAAGAAGACTCTAGTATCAAATCTACCAAAACTTTTCTAATAAAAATGCCCAAATTGAAATTCTATAACAACTCGATTATAGCGACTACGTAATCGCAACAACTAATGCAAACTTCGACCAAGAAGAAAGTTCCAAAGTAACAAGTGTAAAGTATGCTCGGGTTTTATGTCTAATGGTCTCGGAATTTACACGAATCGAAAGTTTCCCAGCGATCATACTGGAAAGTATGCAAATAAAACGGGAATTTCCTTATTACTGTGCCGGGGATTTAAAGTCTTGCATGCTTTCGGATTCTAGTTCTCAATCATTCTCCTATTGCGAAAGAAAACTACTCGTGTTATCGGGTTCGTCATACGTATCACGATCTCAAATATCAGGGTCAATATTACCAATTTTAATTTGCAATATTATCAACTAAAGATTGAAAATCGTGTGCTGTCAAATTGGGTTTGAAAATTACATGCAATCCTGTGTTTATAATATAAAGTTTTGAAGTGTTTGTGTTACAATTAGTATGTAATGTAAAAATGTGTATTTGCTCAAAGTGAATTTTTTAAATAATTTTGTGTGCAAGCAGTTTTTTGTTCATAATTTTTGTTCTGTGTTTGATTCGTGGAATTACCTTTGTGTGATGAGTTAAGCTATTTTTGTTATAGTGAGTGGAGGCGGTGCGCTAACGTCCGTGATGGGTTTGGATTTTTTTACTGAAGTAAATTTGCATAGACATTTTTGACATCTGCTAGTAGACTTCTTTTACTATCGATTGTATTCTTCTTGTAAACTCTGCAGTTGAAGTTTGAAATTGAGAGATGAGAGGTAAGTTTAGCAGATGTCAAAAGTTTGTATGGAAGTCAGGCGAAGATTTTGTCTAATAGAGCGAAATCTGCGAGCGTGCGGTTCGTAGCCGCAAAAGACCACGCAAACCTGTGATGGCGATTTTGCAGGACCATTTCGAAGTCCCTTCTATAGTGACCTGCTTGGCCTGTTCGAGGCTGTCTATGTGAGTGTCGGGGTCGGTGCTAAAAGTCCGTCTGGTCGCCACATGAAATGAAAGAGAAGCAATTTAGTGTTGGCACACGATGTTTGGACGACTGGATCCTCGCCGACTCCGCTGCGCCGCACGCCATCTAGTGGGGGGTTTAGAGCGTTAGTTGACGCCACATCATCGAACCTGTGATGGCGATCTTGGCGCTCCACTTGGACGTTCCATCGAGTACAGACTGCTTCACCGTGCTCATGTGTGCCGAATGCCCCTCCCCTTCGATGCTGAACACGCGTCTGCCACATACACACACTTTACACATCGTCAAATTACTTTCTAAAATCATATTAAATCAATTCTTCTCGATAAATCAAAATAGTTGAGGATGTAAGTATAACTACTAACTTTCCTTTGAACATTTTGTTACATTAAAAATTCTATTTAAATGTAACTATTTATATACACCTACCTATCTTCATTACCTCAATACATATTATAAACATTTAATTGGCACAAGTACAATTTCTAAGATTAAAGGAATTTTGCTGCAAAAATTTTTTTATTGTAATAAACGGCATATCTGTTATTCTACGATGGCGTCGCGACGTAGTGGTCGCGATTTTCATTCCATAAATCCTCACCTGATTAGTTCAAATATCTCTGGTTTGTCCCGTTCCCTTTGTTTCATTCTCTCCTTCATTGCTGTTATGATCGAGTTGGCTTTATCTTCCGCGCCGTGTTTGGACGACTTCTCGGCAGCCCCTGCGAAACACACTGCTCAGGCGGTGCAAACACAGTTCTTGCGCGGGATGCGCCGGGACGGGCCCCCGCCCCGCGTTCAGGCCTGCCACGGCAACTCGATAGTCACAACTTCACCAGACACTGATTTTTTTCTTTTCAAATGTTGGGTGTATACCGTACCACCAGATACTGACTTGTGGTTGTATCAGTTCTAGTACCGTTGTCAACTTCAAGCGGCGCCAGCCGAAGCAAGCCCGAGCACTGCGCCTTGTTAATATTAATACATAACCTAATTTTATTTTATGAATATATCTTACTTTTGTCCGGAAATAATTGTTTAACAAGGAAATGCTTAGTTTACGAAATTAACATTTGTGTTTAAAAATTGAAAACTATTTGTTTTACGCATCAGGAAAGCAAATATTTTAAATCAGTTATTACAATATAGCTTTAAGTAGATGGGAAAAAAAATAAAATTGTGGGTATATAAATATAATAATATATAATATATTGGAAGGTACAAGAGTTATTAGTACTTTTTACTATAAAACAAAAAAAAAAACAGTCGAGGAAATGAAACAAAACACAGCGGAAGATATTTTAGACAGCGTGCGTGTTACGGGCACTTTAGTCAATTTACAGGATGTATCTTTTTTAATTTAGGTTATAGAATAAAGTATTTAGAAGCAATTAATAAAGTAGGATATACAAGAATTGTAATTTCCAGGGATACTGACACGAGTGGCGGCGCCGGGCGGGGTAACCCGGACAACGGGATTCATGGGAACGGAATCCTAATCGAAATGCACTAAGGTAGTCAACACTTTAAAAACAAATCTAAAATTAAATGATTAAATCAAAGAAGAATGCATGCATTGTAATAAATGTAATGAAGATTAACTAAATTAAATTATTAAAACTTTCGTGAGACATTTCACTGTACTAGTTATAAAAACTGCTTAACTTACGTGCAAATCAAATCGGTTTCGGTACCGACTAGTTTCGAGCCCCTCGAGGGCTCTTCTTCAGGGTGAGTGGGATTAGTACTAAAGCGAATTCGCGGCCCGTCACTCACAACTATTCGGTACCGACAATGATTTGCAAGTGTATTAAGTCGTTTTTATAATTAGTATAAAGATTAACTAAAATTGAAGAAAAAGTCAAAATTATATAATAAGGCAAAATAATGAAGATAAAATTTAATCTGTTCTTGATTGTTTTGCTTTCAAAGTGTAGACTTATTGTACGGACGAGCAGTCGATTAACACTATACAAAAAACTCCCATACAATGATTAATACATAAAAAACGACTGCGCGCCTTCGTGAGGTGATACTAAGCAGTGGAACGAAATTTTAAAATACATATATGAAAATATATACCGACAGACATGCATACAAGTGATAAATACTTTTGTTCGAAACGAAAAACCCATGCTGAGGGAGAAATGCAAAAAATGTTTACCAAATCCCTATATAAATGTAATTTTTTTTTTACAGATTTTTGATTTTTATTTCCTATGATTTGAATGATATAACTAATACACTAGTGGAGTGTTATAATTATTTTTCTATGATCTTTTCACAAATATCAGCATTAATAGTTTTTTTTTTAATTCCATTATTGCAATTACATGCATAAAATTTACATGCTCATGAATTCTCTATATGTAAATCTCGTCTACATTTGTTTCTTGACTTTTTACCTTCCATTTATCGCTTAGACAGCTTAAAGAGCTAAAACTACTAAATAACATTTAGAAACCAATAGCATAGTTTTAAAACTGATCGTTACTTTATATAATACATGCTGAAATAATGTTATACATTGTAATTATTTTAATATGTGTGTTTGTAATGTGTTCAAATATAATTGTCATGTAAATTTAACTGTTGTTATCCATTTGTGTTCTCAACCTCGTTTTGCGATGTAGCTAATACGCATGGGTATTACAGAAAAGATGTTGTAACGGTTGCCTTTTGACTTCGATTATAAAAAGCAGATAGATAGATATGTGTCGATCTTGGATACTAGACAAATATAGTGATAAGACCTTTATTGTAGATGGTTGTATTGTGTTGTTATAATTATACACACAGTGTAGTTTAAAAACTATACATAACTTATTATTATTTTGTGTTTTTAAATATACAGTTTTATTTAGTAATTGAATTAGAAAAGTGAAAGCACTAAATATGGCTTTAGAAAATGGGAGTATGCGAACACAAAGGCTATCTTCGAGAAGCCTGATCCTTAAGGATCATATAAGATCCTTTGTTTCTTACATCATAATATGTAAGAAAAAAGGTAGAGGGTAGGCTTTATATAACATTCTTCGAATACAAGAGTATTCGTTTTTCGGTAAATTTAACAATGACAGGAAGTATGTGGTTTGTGTTATAAGAGAAGGGGGCAAACGAGATGGTTATCAACGACGCCCAGACATCTGCAGTACTAGTGAAACCATAGAGCGTTGCCGGCCGACGTGGCTTTCGCTAATTCTGTCCTTCATTTTTGCACATTGACATCTAAATAGTATGACCAATTCTGAAGACTAGAGTTATTCTAATTGTTTTATTCCCAAGAAGTGACATAGATCATTCATGGTTGCTTGAAGAGGTGGTTGGAACAAATGTCATCAATTTATTTTAATGTTAATACATAGGTTTCGTAAAAGTTATAATGATTGTAATATCTTTGTTTGGACGCAAGCAAGTGTTAGATAACAGATTGTAAAGTTAAGTGTGAAAGCAAATTGAAGTGTTGGTGGAATTAAAAAAAAAATGTCCTAAAGTATATAAAACTTGGCACATCATAAATAAAGTAACGTTCAGTGAGAAATCGCATATATGGCATTATTAGTAGTTTAAACATTTAACCTTTACTAAGCCAACAACAAAACACCAAAAATATACCATTTTTGGAGTTGCGGATAAAGAAATATTAAGTGAGCATTTAAATCTTGACTATTTGTGTTCATTATATAAATATTAATTTTTAGTTAATTAATTATCAATTACTTGTTTTTGAGTATATATTTAATAATCGCTTAGTAACATTGAAAGTTAATTAAATTCTCACTTCGTTCAATTTATATGATAAAATGTAATAAAAACTTACTCTGTAGACAATCAGCATTGAGCAAATCTTTGCATTTTTCGTGGCATTTGACCCCGCACTCAGTGCATCTCACTCCTTGGCGCGCGATACCCCAGAGCAACCCTTCGCATTCATAGCAGTACGTTGGCGAGGTCGCCGTCCATAAAACAAAATTATGAGGCGTCGTCGAAGAAATTGGATAGATAAGAGCTTGCAGTGTTTTCTTGTATACGTGCATTTTCTGAAAATAAACTCCTATTTTAGCATTACAATTATTAAAGTTTCAATTTGGAATACATATTTGTAATTAATTACATAATTACAAAATTGAAATTAACTACTTAATTACAAAATTGCAATTAATTACTAAATTACAAAATTGCAATTAATTACTTAATTACAAAATTGCAATTAATTACTTAATTATAAATTTGTAATCTAATCTTTTCATTAATTACAATGTGACTAATTATGAATTTAAACTAGGGTGTTTTTTACGTTTTGTGTTTTTACCGTCATACAAAAAGGTAACAATTACATTGAGACATGTTTATTAAATTGTTTAACACATTCTCACCTGCTCCTTTTAGCTTCTACAGATAATAAAACATTATTATGTTGATACAAAACTTTTTAGTACTTAACTCTAAAACACATAATTGTTATAATTGTGAATTCAAATTCAAGACCCTTAATTTTTTTTTATCTCACCAACTCATGTTGTCGGGTTACACTAATAAACACTATTACACGACTAAATTAAAAACGACTCCGTTCGAAATTTTATATATTGGAACATTACTATTTTATCAGAGACTGTATTTGTTAAGTACATTTTAGATTTCAGCAAACAGTATACTCACCAATTCTTCATCATTCAACGTTGCTCTGTGTACAGCCGAAGTGAGACCCGCGTTTCTCTTAGTAGCTGCCATTGTCTACATTATAATAGATTTTAATTAATTACAGTAGTAATGTTTAGTAATTATTTTCTATTTGGAATTTTAATCCTATAAATATGAATAAACAGTGATTACTAAGTAATATTTTGGTGAACAGCATTTTGTATTGTTTAAATTGCATAGACTAGTCATGCCTTATTGCTAAGCAGTTTGAAAAGCCTGTATTTTCTATTTATACATTTAAATTCATTAGATATTTTTAATGTTTAATTTGATCAAAACTACGATTTTTTTTAAAGTGACAGTTAAATTACAAGAAATTAATTTACATCATATTTATGCGGTCGGTGGACTATTTAATATCAAACATGACAGTATGAGAACAGATTAACATTGGCATATATGTTGACTTTTTTTTATTTTTATTTTATTTATATGTTGACAGAGAAAGCAGGTGCGTCATATCTTGCTGGAAGTGAGTTTAAAGAAAGCTTTTTTTTTTTCATGGTTTTAAATATAGAATCGTGAAGAATGTTACGTACATAATCGTGCGAGGATATCATGCATTGAAATTATAAATAAATTAAAAATGAAAATATATAGAAGCTATTAATGCATATCCAAAGCCGTGTCTATCGTTAATATAAGGCATGCATAGAATAGATGTGTCAGTGGGACGAAATACCTTGAGAACCTGCGGGTCCGTGGTAAGGAGTAAAATGCAAGTAAATCGTTAATTTTATTCAAGGTACATAACGGGAATAATTATTAGACTAATTGTTTTTATATTCATGTCCGCTATAAGGTGACCCCTAAGTAGATCTATCTTTCAACCAGTCGAGGGTTCAGGTCTAACTTGGTACGATTGATTCGGAATACGGAAAGGAGACACAGACAACAGTGAACATTGATACATAGAAGAAGAAGAAGGTTCAGTTCAGTACTAAATTTTAAACATGTACCAATTTAAGAACGATAAATGGAGAGTATCGAAATTCATTTAATACTATATTTTATCCCAATTCATCGCCAACTCATTCGTTAACGTTCGTAAGTTCCAAAATAAAAAAAAATTACAGCACTGTACTAAATTAGTCAATCTTACTTTTCATCAGCACTGTACACACACTAATTACGTACAGAAGTGTTATGCCTACCGACCATCCGTGTAAAGTTTACTTGACTTCAGTGTTGAAATGAAAAAGAAAAACAGCTCTAAAGAAATATGCACATAGATGAGAATATAATATACATTGTTATTATTATAAAAAAAAAAAACCTCTCCATAAATCGTTGAACAGTATAGGAAGTTATCGTTTAGAAAACATTTATTACGCGCCTATTTTACTAAGCTTCAGAAAGCGAACGTTGATACCAGCTGAATACATTAAGGGCCAGCTTCAATCTACATTTTAAGTTGTCACTTAATAACCCAAACTCTCATTATAAAACTTACCACAATATTTTTTTTTATTGTCGTGAATTGAAACCGGCCATGACTAATTCCATTGGGACTTGTTACTAATGATTTTTAATTTATATTAAAAATGTAATTCTTTACTTACAAGTTCCGACACGAGAGGTATAGATTTTCTTCTCGGACGTATATCCGGCATGCTGTCGATGTTGCTATAGAACGGGTTATCTCCGGGATGTCTAGAAAATTATCACATTATAAATACTAAAGTCGTTGGATGCGGAAAGCGAAAGACCGCATACTGTGGAAGGCATTGGGAAAGGTCTATGTCCAACAGTGGGCAGACAAGGGCTGATGACGATGACGATAACGAAATACTAAACCGTTTTTGTACAAAAATATTCATCACAATTATAACCAAGAGAGAGACATTTTTGACTATACGAAGGTTTACTCATACACCGAGCCTTTATTGGTCATTTTTTTTAAATGTCAGCTTCGTGACCTCTTACATAATTTAGTCAAAGTCCTTTGCTGCAGTTGTCTCAATTTTGTGCGATTGTATTGATTTGTTTTTGTTTTTGGTTTATGATAGCTGTGAAGCGGCGCCAACAGTTGGTCGCGCCGGTTTAATGGTCATTTAGGCCAGCTTTCTCGAAATAAATCTACACTTAAGGAGGACTTTAGTGTTATTAACAATTTATATTACTAAATCTGCATTAGGAAATAATAACCGTGAGAATGTTGAAGTTTTTTTTTATCACCATTATATTATTATAGAATGTGGCACAATTTTATATACTATAACATATAGCTAACATTTATATAACAATGTAAAATTAATCGAATGTATTTACGTACCCATTCCCTCGACCGCCCTGCTCGTTGAATCCTCCAGATCCATTCTAAAATAAAAAAAAAATACAATTAAAAAATGAAAAACAAAAAAATAAAAAAATCAACAAGGTTTATTTAAAAAGTAATCAAACAATAAAACAGTACAATTTCTCAAATACATCTTTATCGTTTGAAGTTTTATTAATTACATATATGTTAACGTAACTGAGATTCAATCGCTCACTATTATATTTCCACCACCGAGACGCCTGTACAAAAATATAGTCATCTCAGTTATTTGAATAAAAATGAGTGGGATGGAAAGATTTTATCCGACTGCCTCAAAAGTCGTGTTTTGTTTCTTGTATGTAGTGCATTAATTCTATTGCAACATCCCGTAGCTTATAGAAGCGATTTTAAAAAGTGAGGTGAAATTCGTTTCGTATTCTGTTTTAGGGATATTGTCATGTCTAATCTGGTTACGTTTGGTTACATTGTACTGTTAGATTTTGCGTATACAAGAGTTCGACTGTTCAATTAAAGACGCAGATTTTTTACGTCATATGTATGTGTATGTATGGTTGATATGTATAACTGTTGACATATATTTAACTTTAACGAGGAGGTTATCAATTCGTCTGTATTTTTCATGTTACTTAACTTCGTCATTGGTGATCTGATTTTGTTTTCGTTAATCGGTAATGGTTCCAAGTGGGTACCACTTTAATCAAAAACTATTCAGTAGTTTTTGAGTTTTTCGTGATTGTACAAGTGCTTCGGCGGTAGGAAATTAAGGTTAATTTCGAAAAATAAAACTTCAAACGTAACTTCTGTATAAAAGTAACAAACAAGTTATAATATAAAGCCTAATAATAACTAATTAATTACTTGGAGAAATAACGATATCGTATCGTGATTGATTTCATTTGGAAACCACTTTTAATCTCACTACACACTTTCAGTTTGAACTGAAGAGTATTTTCAGTTAAAACTTACGTGTTTTTCCAAAACTGTACAGTTTAACTGACAGTTAGTGTTTACGCAATTTTTAAATGTACAGTTCAAACTAAAAGTGTGTGCAAAATTTAACAATGTTCGAAATAAATTACTAAGATACATCAATAGATGTCGCTGGTTGTCGAATCTTTAAATAGGATCTAATGAAG
Organism: Papilio gigon; assembly: GCA_027563995.1. NCBI lineage: Eukaryota > Metazoa > Arthropoda > Insecta > Lepidoptera > Papilionidae > Papilio > Papilio gigon. The sequence goes on from JAODUI010000013.1 coordinate 2,129,231, forward strand.
TATTTCATTGAAAGCAGAATATGTCATTTCAGCTAAGCAAGTTATGTTTTTTTTTTACTTTTTTTATTTCCAAGACATTTTTTGTTTAGGCAAAAGAGCGGTTACAATTTTTTTTTTCAAAAAGTTACTATATAAATGTCTACTGTGTAATTTAGCCTAGGCTTTTAATTTTAGTGTGCCAGCTAATTTTACATCGATGTTCAACTACACAATACTAAGCGATGTGTGACCTCTAATTTTGTATGCCATAGTCACAAAATGTACTAAATTTTAATATCTAGACGATTATATGAATTATAAATGATAAAGCCGATCTCTCGAATTCACTTGAATTCGACAGAACATTGCTTAATGATTATATTGAACATTTCTGTTTTTATTAACGAGATATTTTGTTAAACGCTGAATTAGATTTTGTATTATATAGGTATATGATCAAATAAAAAATTTCTTTTTGTAATATGAATAAAAATATTGTTTTTTATCCGAATATTATAACGATATGAAATGATATGACGGTGAACGTTTTTGTACCGAAATGTCGCAATTAATGTTAACGTGATTTTCCATTAGTAAAGAATCTGAATAATAACATCTCTTATAAGACAATAATATAGTATTGTATATATGTACTAGCCCATCGGGGGCTCGAAACTAGTCGGTACTGACACCGAGTTGCACGTGAGTTAAGCCGTTTTACAAGTAG
>JAODUI010000013.1:2146613-2171706 GCA_027563995.1 Papilio gigon
CTTACTATAATTTCATTTCCCACTCCAACTAAGCTAGACTTGTACTAGGTTATGGTGCACGACAATAGTCGAATGATTTTCGAACTCTGGACCACGTGATCGGAAATCCGTAACTTTGTAAAATTAGGCGATTAGCGCTTCATTAAGTTAAAATATCAAATGAATCTTGGTATAAGAAAGAAACGTAAATCAACAAAGCCATCATATAAGCAACAGGTAAGTTTTGCTTTAGTTTTTGTGCCTCTGCCAACTAATGCTAGGCCGTCACTCATGTGTAGCGTCGCTCCAGCGCCGTGACAAAGGTCAGCTTTGTATTAAGATGTTTGCAACAAAGGGGCAACGTGGATTGATCATACGGTAGAGTGGACTTTTCGAGTTTTGAAATAAAACTCTTGACTGCCTTTCCTATCTCTTATATAATGTTAACTACAGCCCGCAACTTTACAAAAGCCTAAACAGCAGTAACCCTATGACCAATTCTAGATGGTTTGTAGTAGTTTAGTCTTGGAAAAAAACTACCTTCGGATTTAATATCCCGTTCAAACCGTTTCGGAGATTATCCAGAACAAAGAGAACTTGTGGACAGATGTACAAACAATCTCAAATTTGGTTTTAAGCAATACATTATGTTCTCGACTGTACTTACAGATTACTCATATCTTTCAGTTTATTTATTCATCTAATTTTCTTTTTAAAAACTATCGATGCATTATCAACCATTTAACAACACTTCGGCAGTATTATTATCAACTGGTAATCATAATGTGTGGTCAATAATAATGTATCACGTATCAGTGAATCCAGTTGATTGTAGTACGACAAAAGTTAAAATCAAAGGTGTGCAGGTTTTAACTAGTTATTGTATATGATCGGAAATACCTCGACACGTTTCGTGTCCGCGACACTGCACTTATACTGTAACAAGGATTTATTCTATAAAATACTACCTGGATGGCACAAATTGCAATCATCATCAGCCCTTGTCTGCCCGTTGGATATAGGCCTCCCCTATGCCTTCCTTACAATGCGGATTTTTTTTTTATAAAGTAATAATGTCTCACGAAAGTTTAAATGGACTAACTTAATGTTTATTTCCAATAATCGTTACTTGTCATATGTTTATAATAGTTAAATTAATATGTTTTTTATTAGATCATGTGTAAATAAATAATTTGAGTATAGAGAAAGGGTCGTATTAACACTGAGCCTGGCACTTTATCCTTGTCTCTTCTAATCCGATTTGGGGCGCGCTCGATAACTTTCAAGGTTAATTCCTTAACGTTTAATACAATACTATTAAGAAAGTCAACTTTAATTTAATTAAAATAAATTGTATGAACAAAAAAATTCTACAATGGTGGCTACGGACAGTACGATGGAGCGTGGTTGAGCGCCCCGAAAGATGGATCGAAAATCTGATCAAGTTTGCGGGGCTATCCTGGATGAGGACAGCTTAGGACCGTGTGTATGTTTGGGAGAGGGCTACGCCCAGCAGTAGGCGACATGTGGCTGATATCATTATGTTGATGATATAATTTAAAAAAAAAGATTGATTTAACATATGTACACTCCGCAAACTGCGTCAAGCATTGGGGAAGGCAGACAAAGGCTGATGGTGGGAATGTAGTGTGAAGGCATTCCTGTATTTTTTATGTTATCCAAGTAAAAATATATATTACACTTGACAAAGACGTCTTAACGTAATTTATCAACGAACCAGTTTGATGGTTTCATTTCGAATTCAAATTTATTAAGATTGAAAATGGAAGGAAAATTTTGAATTCCCTTTAACTTGGATAAGGGACAGAGTTATCGTTTTAGGTTGAACAGAGCGGGGGAAATTAAACGATTCCAAGTAATGTCTTAAAAGTCCCTAAATTTTTTACTATCAACTAGAAAGTTAAAGAAAATATGTAGTACATATATACCTATAGAATTATTAAAGAGATGTGTTATGTAATCTTGATATCTCATCGAGAGTTGTGATTGATAACACCGTGTTAATTTACCCCAATAATAAGCCACCGAAGGTACAAACACATCGTCAATCTATAGTGATTTATAATTAACGACTAAGAAGTCTTACTTAGTAAACTAAAAGATTACATAATGAGTAAAAAGAAAACCATTTACTTCGTGTAATCTTATTTACGATGTAATTAAATAACAGGCAGGCGAGTTACAAATTGCAATACGACGAGATGACGTCACGAAAATTGTAGCACGTCTCATTTGATATAGTAAACTGTTTAAAAGGAGAACCTTTGCAGGCTGTTGTGACAATCAACTGGTCACATCTGTCGGACCAGGGACACCAGGTGGCGGAGGAAAATATTGGAATGAAGGCCACGATTGGTATCAGGAGTATGGGCAATCCTCCCTCCATGACCGACGACATAGTGCGGATTGTGGGAAGTCGCTGGATACGGAAGGAGGTCCACATACTGTGGAAGGCATTAGGTTGATGATAATAGTGTACCCTTTGTACCAATAAATATATCACTTGTATATGACGTACCCATTTGTTTACTAGTTTTATTTGTTTTTTTTTAAATAAAAAGTCGGAAACAAAATACTTAGTTCTTTTTAATTCGACGCGATGAAGTCACGGGCAACGGCCAGTAGCTATAACTTCCTAGTGTTTGAATCGCAAATAAGCGTTAAACAAGGTGTCGCTAGCGTCGCCAGCGTTTTGCTGTTGACCGCTTAAGTGCCATTTACGTTCCGGCGTGTCCTTGCTTTGTGCGCGACCCTCTCCCGGCAACGGCACTACAAAATGGAATTCGCTACGTAGTCGCAAGACTTACAAGTTGCTTTTGTAATATATTTTAGACAGATTTTTGAAAATGAAGTTACGTAATTTAGGAGATGATGAGAGTATAAACAAGGAGGTGATGAGATTGAATTTAATTGGATTTAAAGGTAGTGGAAGACTGAGGGTGTGGATTGTGTAATTGGATATGCGTAAGAGTGTGAGTTTAGATATGACGGTCAACTGAGGCGTATATAAAAGTAAACGCTGTGCCAGCCCCCGTAGGGAAAAGGGTATGTTGATAATGTTTAGTAATCAAACCGCTGACAGAAGTGAAATAATAATTTCATTTACTTCATAGATGGAGTTAGTACTTTTTTAAGTAACAAAGCATACTTATATCTAATACGGTATCTATTTTATATAAATGTGTACGGGATATTTTTCATTAAAACTTCGTTTAACTTATACGAACAGTCATGAGAGATATTAAATCTACAACATGCCAACGAATACACAATGGGGTCACGTCAGGCACAATTGACGGCTGACTTAATAACGACTCGAATGCTGTAATTTTTGCTCTTAATAAAATTTAATTCTTTGCAACGCGCTTCACTTTTAAAATAATTAATTTCGACCTATTTTTCATCATGAAAATCTATATTTAGGTCAACATTTGTTTTTCATATTACAAGGTCACATTTACAATACGTAATCTTACAAATTGGTTTCAAATTCGATATTTTAACTAAGATTTAAAATTCGTATACTCAAGTAAAGGTATAAATCTTTTCTTACGGAAATAAAGTTTTCATTTTCGTTAAAAAAAAAAGAAAATCACAAAAGGGAGTTGACGTAATTTTGATTATATAAAGTTAAACCGTAGCCGGCGTCGCGTCGCCGCGCTCCGCGTAAATATTTAACGAGAGCTCTATGAATGAGCAGGATGTTACATGTACTCAACACTCACTCTCATAAAATTTGTAGCAACACTCATGCATAAATATTACAATCACTAAGACATTATGAACACCATTTGTATTTTTACGTTGAAAATCTTTGACGAATTATCATCCATTGCCTGCCCACTGCTGGTCGTAATCCTACTCTGATGCCGTCCACAGAATAAGGTCTTAAAATCAGTAAGCTTTTTTATTTCCAACAGACACATAATTACAGATGAATCATTCTATTTTCACTTTACGACAGGAACAAAGGATTTAAATTGAAAAATTTCGAAAAAGAAACATGCTGATCTCAGGAGTCGAGCAGCGACATCAAATTACTTTAATTATTTTGTGCCAAGCAAATTCTACTCTCGGTAATGTCTTTTAGCACGTAACTCTAAAACCGCTGAATGGTTCACATAGGTGGACATAGATTACTTCGTAGACAATGTTGTGGTAAAAACTAGTGCGATTGCTATGAGAACATTAAAAAATAATATTAAACTTTAATTAAAGTCAGCAGACGATATTCCGTTGGCCGATGATACCCCGCATGCAATATGCAAGGAACAATTCGTTTTATACACGGGTCATCTCCCGAACTGAACACTGGCATGTTAATGTACAGACAGGGTTAGATTTTCTCTTCTACAATACCATTTGATTTCGTTCATATTGTATTATTTTACATCTTGTTAAATCCTTGAATAATTATCAAATATATTTTATAATATTTACAAAAAGATAAATTTCATTCTCAATGAGTTTCTATTGTTGAAACATCATTACTAAAGCAAGCTATAATAATTATGTTTTGTATATGGTTTGGCAATGGAAAACCCACGATATGATATGAGAGGGGTCCAGTAGTCGATTATAGAATAAAGTGTTACATGGCAGGCAATGGGCAATTTAGGAATTCAAAAAAACATAATTAACTTCAACTTCAGATTCATTGACAGCAATGACTTAGTATTAAAGACACGGCGGATATTCCGACACGAAGCGGCGTCTTAAGACAAGGTCAAGTGGTCATCGGTCGAGGGTGATCAAGATTTGACCTGATCAAACAGAATAATTTCAAGGGACTTTGCAATTTAATATTTACGTACCTAAGCTTTAATTAATAGTATATATTCCAAATAACTAATGTATAATAAATTTTATATTAAGACGTGTTTTAGTGTTCGTTTTTCATACTAAGAAAGATTTGTAAACAATTCTATGAACGCCAATTATTACGTATAGATTAAATCATTTTAATATGAGTGTAACGTACATTATTAACAAAGTATTGGTCCTCTACCTCGATGAGTAGATGCGTTAAAGGGTGTACAAATATCTGAAGTTTAAAGTTCAAGTTATAAACAAACACCCTTTGTTTCTTTATCGGTATTCACCGTAAGGGTAACGAAGTACCACAAAACACGATAGTGTACAGCATATTACACCGATACTTTGAGATACAATATTGCAGCAAGTAATGTGCACTGTGTAACTGTACTTCTGAATCTAGTCACGTAATTTTCATTTTATTGATGTTACGACCACATGTTTCCGTGATCGCAAATTTTAAGAACAATGAATAGATTCTTGTTTATTTCAGATTAAGAACTCTTTAGCATTTCTTCACTATTTTTAAGTATTAATTTAAATTAGTTTTAAGCTATCTTGCTAATATTATAACGTTGGCGATCTCTCGTGTCGGAGGCCAAGGCCCACTTTGGGTCGCTGTGCCAGCGGAGTAAGTAAGTACTAATATTATAAATGCGTAGGTACCTCGTATGGATGTTAGTTTCCAGGTATTTTAAATACGACTGAATGAAACTCGATTATATTAGACATGGAGATAGATTACTGTCTGATATAATACATATACTATTCAATTTGTTTCTTTTTATTACGGGCTTAGTCGTTGGTTACATTATTTTATATCTTATTTAATAGGTTTAAAATGTATTTTTCTAATAATAAAAGTTTTATTTCGTTTAAAATGTGTTATAGATTTAATTTCATATTATTATTTTATAATAAAATTACAATAAATGTGAATAAATATTATTTGGTACAGTTTCGGGTTTCAAACAACATTTCAAACTAAAGCCTCTGTACTAACATGTGTGTAACGGACGGACAAAGGTTGTTCTGTCATTGTTTACTTTTGCGGCCTCCTTGTTAGTTAGGCATCTACAAATGTATTCTCATATATGCATATGTAGAAAATATTACTATGAACCCTTGAGCTAGTTGATCTTATGAATTATAACTCATTAAATTTTGAAGCTCCGATAGCCTAATGGCTATTGACACGGAATACCGATCGCGTGTTCGAATCCCACCATTCGAATATTGTAGTGAACCATATCTTAACAAAAGAATTTTCAAGCTTACCAGGAGTGGTTACAAGAAAAATTAATAAATTAACAGAATCTACTAACATTTACAAAAAAATAAATGACTGCGTGCGACTCGGTCTGGGTGGAGTTAAAAAAACTTAGTGAACTGTTCTTCCAGACAATACTCTATCATCATCATCATCAGCCTTAGATTGGCCATAGCTGAACCTTTACTTTCTTCATTACGACGATGTACGGTCCTCGACATTATTTTTAATCTATACCAAATTCTATCGCAATATTGTCGTAACATTACTTAGATTTATTGTGTTGAAAAATGACTTCATTAAAATAAAAATTACCTAAAACGTGTATTGTTTAAAAACAAACAAAAAAAAACAAAGTTTAGTAAAATGCAAACTCAATAATAAAGGCAATGATTTTCATTGTTCCACGAACGAGAAACGAAAGCCCCGGAGGCTGGACAGGGAGATGTATTTAAAAAGTAATTCATCCCAGCTGTAATGAGGGAGCCGATCGTTAAATAATTTCCTCGGGGACAAGGATAACATGACTCAATTAGTTTTCAAGTTTTCGAATTATTATTTTTTTTACGAAATTTATTAGTCATTATTAAGTTACTTTACTGGTAAATAAAAAAAAAAAACAAAATATTATTATTGTTTTTTTTTAATACTAATAGATCTTTGTTAATTTACTAATGTTTCTTGTAACCATTACTGTTAAGCTTGAAAAAGCTTGTGTTAGGATATGGTTCACGATAATAGTTAAATAGTGGGAATTGAAACCACGACCGCTAGATCGGTAGTTAACCCATAAACTTAAGGCTATTGGGGCTTCAAATTAATTTAATTAAGATTATAGATCATGTCTAGTTAGTATGTGTACCGACTAATTTCGGGCCTAAAGCAAAGGCCCAATGTATAACTAGTCGGTACTGGAGTTCACCTAAGATACCTATTTAGTGTTTGGATATCCAATAAGCACAGTTCATAAGTTTTGTATAAACATACTAAGAGCAACCGGCGACTTTGTCCACACTAGATAAAAAAGAAACATAGCCGTAACGCTGTTATAGACAGTAATCTATCTCTGTGCCAATATTCATCGTCGTTCAGCCGTTTCGGAGTTACTATAACACCTCCATAAATCTAACCCCCTAATATGTTTGTATTTATAATATTAACAAGATATACGTTGGATGCGGAAAGCGGCGTACCGCATACTGTGGAAGGCATTGGGCAAGGCCTATGTCCAACAGTGAGCTGACGAGGGCTGATGATGGTGATGATGATATACTAGAGAGCATTCACAAAATATTCAATCTTAATATAATTTATCAATAGGTGTAATTTTTTAACTTAAACAACAGTGTAAATAGTTGTTATAATAGCCGAATAGAAACGGGGTTGCATTTGTCCTGTAGCAAATGCTAGTTTCAAAGCGGCATTTGCGCGGTAAATCCGTCTTATCCGCCGCCAGAGGGCTCTTTATCTTCGGAAGTCCGGCTTCAATATTTGTTTAGTATTTTTCAAACGAACGACAATTACTATTATATAAAGTTATTCTTCTAAACAAAATGGTCGTTTATCTTAGATGCGTTTCATTCGTTCTTTATTCTATTAAAATGTTCGTGTAGTTATTAATCAGTTCTGTAGTGTTGATTTCTTATCTTTAATCTACACTAAGCGACGTTTTCGAGTGCCCATTGCATCACTCTGAGTGTGGGTGTTGTTAATTATAGATGTTGCGGTACTTGTAGACGTCAAATCGTTTTATTTAAGAAAAATAACCCTATTTTTATGCCATTTGAGTTCTCTGGAACCATTAGGATCCGTGACCCAATTTAGTATAATAAACACAATCCAACTTATGGCTGTTTTATGACATTTTTATGGCACTACCGTTCTCTACTTTAACAACAATGGGTCTCCGCTATTGATTGTTCTGGGATTTCTTTCTGACGATATACAATGAGAATGTAAAGATGTTTTTTTCTTATGTAAGCTTCAACAGGGATATTAGACGAATATTTAAATGACAAAAATTTAGCTGAATAAAAAAGAAGTAAATAGGTCAAGAACAATCTTGACCTCTTTTCTTACACACAACAACAATATTGATTAATATTGAAGGAAATTTGTATGTCCTTAATCTCATCTATTTGTGTTGTGCTTTAGTTATAAATTAAAACAATATTTACAAACTACACACGGTTTAGACGTCGATATTTTCAATTCATTATATTCTTGGTCTACTACCTTAGAAGGTCTCTTACAATTCGTTTAAAGGGACTTGGATATGAGCATGTCCCTTACACATTTAAACAAGGGACGTCGCTTAAAATCTGATACTCTTCGCCTCTACCCAAAAAGGGACTTTGTGGGGTCGTTGGTTTTTTCATTAATAGCACACGTACCCCAAGAGAGATGGCTCAGCTGTCATTCGTCTAGCGCCATCTATTCATACGGCCGTGAATTATTGCAGGCAAAAGCCACTTGGCTCAACCGGGTCACGTCTGACACCATTGAAGGCCCTAATGACGGGACTGTGAGATGTTATCTCGTTTAATAAAAAGTACGCATGAATATGCTTTGCTATTAAATATTTTAATTATCATGTCACTTGAATACCACTTGGATTGTCGACGTACTGAATGAGAGCGTCTGTTAGTGAACGTGTGACCTAGAAATTACGTCATGTTTTTTTTTTATTAAAGATAAGGAATCTATTCATATTTCTAATTAAAAAAAAACAATTGAACAAACTTCAATTTATTTTGAATACGTAAGTAATGTTTCATAACAGAAATAATGAAAACTAAATTTTTTAGTTGAAGCAGAAAATAAATGGTGATTTAATCCTCGTGTTAAGAAGTTAATCTAGAAATGTCCGTTGGTGACGTAACCGGGAATGTTGGCTGCACAAAAGATTAATGGAGGACTTTGTAGCGTAAGCAAAAACCGAGATGTATGTCCGCCCAATCTACGAGTTATGGCCACACAGCTTCAGCTAAAACCGTGCAGTCGGTGTTAGAACCAACCTTGTACAATTTTTTGTTACGCGACAAGCATTGTAATAAAATAGTGATTACTATTATCCTGGATCTGCCAAATGATCTGAATGGAAACATCATCATCATCAACCTGCCCTTTACCCTACGGTGGGTCAGCACAGTATTTACTACTCTTCCATACATCTCTGTCAGCCTTCATATCTGAAATCACATATATCCTCTTTCACGCAATCCATCTACACCTTCTACGATCGTCCACTAATTTTATCATTTGTATTGAATATGATTTAAATATATTCTTATTCAGAACGCATGCCCAGGTACAGCTAATTCCCCTATATTAAATGCCAATATACAAAAATATAGTACACACAGAACAGTACTCTCCACTTATATGTTAAAAAACAACGAGTGGTTTGCGGTGAACAAAGAGTGCTTTTCTGAGCTAAGTGCTTTTAAGCACAAGAGTAAGTTCCGTTATAACTTTTACTAAAGCTCACGTTCGGATAAACTAAATACGAAATATCAAATTACTTTATCAAAGCTTTAAGTTCTACCTGGAGTACAGCGAAAGCGAGGCTACATGTAAAGCCTGTAAAAGACTGATATGAAAACGTAGCAAAAACGGAATACAGTTTGCTGCGAATTAACTTCGCTTTCACGTAGTGATCCTGTCATCTAAATGCTTTGCCGGAATGGAACTAATTTCAAACCAGTTACATATCAAACCTCGTTACTCTTTGGTCTCATGTTAAGGTTTAAAATCTGCGTCCACACATACTTTGACATAAAGTGCAAACTTTTTTATCGTCGTACGGTCTTAGCAACCATGATGCAGTTTTGAATATTTTTTTTATGTATAAAAAATGTTTAGGGCTATATGTTATAGCTTACGCCACATAAAAATAACGCTAACAGAAAACTGCGCAGTAGGAGATTTATCGGTTTATTTAGTGGTACGAGGTAGGGCGCGCGGCGGTGGGGTGACGCGTGCAAGAATGCTGGCTCGCTATTGGCTCGGCGGTACATCTTTGCTATCCGCGCTGTCAAAATACACGCACACAAAATTGTTGGTCACGACGACACACACACAGCAACTTAATGAACGGAGTTTCATTTTCTTTAATATTACTGTACTGTGTTTGTACTTAATTTAAATAAACATTGCACAATTAATCAAACGTATTTTTATTCAGCAGAGGGCAGACAAAGACTGATGATGATGATGATTATAAAGATTTTTTATTTAATATCTATGTTTTTCGACATATCAACGACCAACCAATATAATTGCTTAAAAGCCAAAAGCCTTTTAGTATCGTGCTTCAGTGTACTAATTCGCAAACATACCCCCACCAGTTTCTTCCAGCGTTATTTTTACGTGGCGAAGCTTATATCACGCTAGTAGATAAAGGGGGTGGGTAAATAAAACTAAAAGCTACGGCCCATGAGATCACGTATTGTATTAATTGCATTCTTTTATTATAAGAAAAATACGTTGTTATAAATCTTTAATTTTCCTGCAGCGAGTTGCTACAAGTTAAGTGACATTAGTGCGCGCTGAAAGCAATCTATTAGTGTTTCGCCAATATTGGTTTTAACATTGCATTAGTAGTAAATTGGCTTAACTGTTCCTTTTAATAATTAATCAGTATATGTTTTTAAGGATATTTCAATTTATATTTTTTGAGGACAAGAAGGCGATGAGATGGAATGGATGATTACAAAGATAGAGGAAGACCGAAGAAGAATGTAGATGGATTGCGTCAAAGAGGATATGAGTAGAAAGTGAGTGGATGTGAGTTCAGATAATACGGCTGACAGAGTTGTATGGAAAAGTAGGAGCTATTGCTACCGACCCTTCATAGAACATAGGGAAATGGGTATATAATGATGATGAATTTGTAATTGTTTAATAGTATATTTAAGGTCATAATACAAACTTCAGTGGAAGATATGCTAGGAGAGCGTAGGAACCTATCAGATTTTGTTTAATAATCCTCGTCCGTTTTTTTTTCTCAGATAGATTTGAAATACGAGCCGGTATTGCTTTCCACATTGTTCCGGCCGTAATCGTCGTCCGTGCAGACGGGGATAAAACTCATTCTACCATCGTATTGGCACCTTGAAACGTATGATTCAGCGTTTCGATCTGTTGAACGATAGATAGTTTCAGATGCGGATGTTCTGATCATTTGTACAAATGAAACTGGATTGAACTTTTCAAATCTATGATGAAAACAGACGATGTTTTTTTAAGTGATTTTGACACGTTCGGTGCGGCATCAATTTTTTCGTACTTATCGACCCGTTCCTTGACTAGACGTAAGTGCGACACGCGGTCCATTAGACCCCACCTCCTTTAACAAAGTTATGCCCTTTGCACCACAGAAACGTAAACGTTTTTCCTGGCCGTACCACAGGGAAGTTGAATTAGGGATGTTGTAGGCCTCGTTTCGCAGCCAACGTCTTAAAATAGATCAAATTTAGTGAAACGTATTTTATATCAATAAATATATTTTATGGGTAAGCCTCCTGCACGATAGACTGATGATCTGGACAAGTTTGCGGGAGCATCCTGGATGAGGGCGGCCGAAACGATCGTCGTGGCGATCTTTGGAGGAGGTTTACGCGCAGCAGTGGGCAACATTTGGCTGATATGATGATGAAATATTTTTTTTTGGTACTCTTCATTGAATGTGACTGCTATAAAGGTACAGGAAGATCGAACGTATGGATGGATTATGTGAAAGACGTTATGCGTAAGTAGGTTATGAGTTCAGATATGAGCTGACAGAGATTTATGGAGTAATACCTTCTGTGCCGACCCTCCGTAGGGAAAAGTGAAGGTAGATGATACTCTTTAAGAAAATAATGCTACGAAATTTTCGTCCCTAAAAACCACTTTAGAGTAAAATGAGACAATACGAATTTAAGATATATTGTTGATCCTAAACAAACAGAACGGACCCATTGAAAGGTGAAAAACGAGGAGGCCAATTCATCTCATGTTACTGTGCTCGCATAAAAAATATAACGTCCATTATAAACGGCTATCTCTCGATGTAATACTACCATAGACATTCAATTTACCGATCGATAGACGGGACATCTGCTAAACTGTAATCCAAGACTTGACACTATTAGGCAACGAGTCTTGTAAACGAGAACCCGTGTCAAGTGACATTTGTTTGTGAAGAAAGTCAGCGCAATTGACCACTATATCTATTAATATGTTTGTATCCGTATGCAATCTTCGTTAAACATTATTTTTCAATTTACCTATCCCCTAAGTATAACAGCTTTATAATATTTAGACTGAAACTTGAGGTTGGTATAAGGCTTCTTTCTACAAAAAGCATTATTCAAATCAGTGCCTTGATTGCTGATATCTTACGTAACATGTTTTAAACAGTTGGTGTTTTATATAATCGTATAGATTAGTTAGAATGTCTATCTATTAAACAATTTAGCTAGGACACGTCAGATGTAGGAACTATCGATTTGCGCAAACGGAATTCCAATATTGAAAAGTTTAGTACAGTACGAAATGTGCAACTCCATCTAGATAGAACTGTTTGTTCCGTTAAAGTTTTATTCGAATATTTTCCTCGCGCGATGCACTTGACACTTGCTCTACATAGTAACATTTCGTTTGAAATTAAATACGAAGTTACGTCATACGATATATCGTTTAAAAAAATCAATAATTAAATCTATAATTATTAGAATATCACAAACTGACGTTATGGTGAATGGCCACAGTGACGTCATCTATCTATTCCGCTTGCTGTCAAGACAATAACGAACATTGTGTAACTCTGTAATTCTTTAAGTCAAATGTACAGTTATTTAATTAAACGAATACCAGTAATATATAATTAAAAGACAAGATATAAATTGTTTTTTAATGTCCGACTATCAAAACATTGTAAAGATAAAACATTTTAAAAACTCAATATATTTGTAAGAAGTGAATACGCACTCACATATTCACAAGGGGAAATCTTATTTGTTTCATGCAGCCTCGACTTTTAGAATCATATACAGATAAGATAATGTCATATGTTTATTTTGGTCGAAAATAAAAAAAAAATAACGTCGGCAATTATTTTATGAAAAGGTTTTTAATCCTTTTTTTTAAATTTAGAATACAAATTTATCGGTGGCAGGGTTATCTTGGAAATGGACAAACCAATAAAACCTCTTTGTTATTACAGAAAACGTGCAACTAAGTAAGAATGTTCTCCGACTGTCAATTGCTCGTAAAACGTAATGATTCAAGTTTAAACATTATGTGAAAATTGCTTCAGGACAAACTGTTTGCGATAGATACTTCTGTAATGTATATAGAACGTATCGTGTGCTACTAGTAAAGTTTTTATCTTAGACAATTAAATTGTTGGTCACCACTGAGTTGTTTGTTACTTATACAACAGTAAACAAAACTAAAAGCCAATTAATTACTTTGCTGCTGTTTTTTCAATGTTATATCTAGCTAATCTTACTTATTAAAATTGTTTTTCATTAAGGTAGTTGTCAACTGGACGGGTCTGGTTTAAATTTTGGACATTAATATATTACAATCTACAATACTGTATATGCTACTACAAACGGAAAAAATGTACAATTCCCGTGAGATAGACAAAGTTCTGGAAAAACAGCCAGTATTTTAATACTGTACAATTAGCTACATGTTCATTTGTTAATGTAATAATAAATTTTGGAAAGAAAAGTTCTCTTTTCTTTCCAAAACGAACAAGACTCTTTGACAATGTGAAGTCATAAAAATCTTTATTTTTTATTTAAATTTAGACAGACTTTATCCACCCCTCTAAACTATAGTGCCGTAAGTTTATCTGGATCGGTTACAGTGCCGCTACAGTCGTCTTTAGTTCTGTCACAAAATATATAAAACCTTCTTGGGGTAAGAAAATGACAAAAGAAAAAATATGTCAAGAAATAATACACAAGGTAAGGATAAGAGGGCGCTAGTGAGCTATCATTTTTTAGTATGACGTATGTGGGCGTATCAATTAACTTTGTTGTACCACATTAAAACGAGACTAGATATCTGATTTTTTTTTATTTAAATCTAAGTTATGCAAGTAAGTAGTGTTATATAAAATCTCGAATAGTTTGAGTTAGAAGTTTTATGAGCACTATACCGCACTCTAGCGAGAAGTACGTGCCTTCAAGACTTCCTTTTGAGTACAGGAAATACATTGCATTCGTTCCACAATAAAATGTGAAATGTTTCCATGTCGGTGACGTCATCGAAATCTACCAATTCGAATAAAAAGTAATCATTGTTATGGCCCTCATTTCCAGTGTGGCGAATATGCAGTCCTGACGCTCCTCGTTCTCTAAACTTTATAATTTTATATCAAACAATTACATTTCTTAGCACGTTTCAATCATAAATTTAATATCTATTCTGATAAAGGAGTTGTTTGAACTATGTTAACTCTACCAATTTAAACTTCTCTCGTGCGTGTATATTAAGGTTACAGCACTATTGCTTTAGTGTGTTTTTAAATTATACGTTCTTCGATTTATTTCTATTGCACGAAATCAGAAACTATTGAACGTTTTTAGTTTTCACCAACAGATGGCAGTAATTCATGATTAGTATATGAGAACAATAAAATTTAATTGTGACAGATTAAATCTGTTTCATGTTTGCAAGAAACGGTATTCTTACCATGATAAGCCTTTTTTAAATTCCGAAATTTCGGTACAAGCATCCGCTGTGGTCACGGGTAGACTGGCGCATGCCTGAGCCGAAATATCAGGACCTCAAAGAGGCTAATTGTGGCAAGAATCCCGTTTCTTACGAACAATATATTGGTTAAAAACCACGAACGTTTAAAGTTATATTATAGTATATAGTTATGTTATAGTTACCAGCATTTTGAAATAAGAAATCGACATCAACAGTCTTTTTCTACCCATTGTTCGACGTAGGACTTCCTCAATGCCTTCTACGTCGTAAACTTAGTAAAAAATATTCAAATAACTTTGAATTCCACGATTCAGTTTCTGTACTTTTTGTAGATAAAGAAATAAGATTTACAAACTGCTTAAAGTGCTTTATAAGCAAAGTTTTAGCTGAGTTTGGGAAAGCCGAAATAGTTACGTTCTAGGCAGGAGCGCTTGTTGCCAAGTTTCTTTCAGTGTAACGGTTTAATTCGACTTGAGATAAAACAAAATGGATAGGAATTTCGTGGGGCTCGGTACGGTTCCCACCGCAGTATACCTGCAAGAAGCCGATAGTAACTTTCTTTTTTTTCAATAAAATATCAGCAGTTTTTTGTTAATGTACTAATATTTATTTTAACACTGCAACTAAGCTCTAGACTTGTACTAGGATATGGTGCACGACAATCGTCTAATAGCGGGATTTGAACGCTCGACCAGTTAATCGTAAATCTGTACCTTTAATCATTAGACTATTAGCTCTTATACATTGAACTATAAATTTTTTCATGCGTTATCATATCGGTTGGTCAGGAGAGCGTCGGTAGCTCAGGGTAAACACTCGACTCGAAATCTGCAGGTCCAGGGTTCGATCCCTTCGTACCAATGTATTTATCGATGTCATTGGTGACTATGACCTAACATAAGACAGGCTCCGAGCCTCCTTTGAGGTGAGGATTAAAATCTTTGGATAAAAGTAGTAAATAATATTTAAAAAAAAACTGGAACATTAAAAGTAAAAATAATGAATTATTCATGATTTCAAAAGACTAGAAGTTTTAGTATCATACAGTTTAAATGTAAACATATAATCAAGATTACTGCATTCAAAAAAACGGTAAAATATTTTTTTTTATACACAACACAACGTCCACAACCTGATCAACGTTCCACAAATTGAAAATATAACAAATAAAGGATCGATAAATCATATCATACCTATATAACTTACATGACGAACTATTGAAGCGTTCGTAATTTATGTAAACCATATAAATTTCGAAAGCAACTCACGTCCGTCGCTATTGACATTTGACTAATGAATGCCAACACAATATATTGTTCAATTCAATCAAACGATTTATTACTTTAAAGCAAAATTTTCAAATGGAAAATCAATTACAGGTTGACGTAATGAAAGAAATTTCAATAATCATCATCATCAACCTGCCCTTTTCCCCACGGAGGGTCGGCACAGTATGTACTACACTTCCATACATTTCTGTCAGCTCATATCTGAACTTACACACTTCCTACGCATATCCTCTTTCACGCAATCCATCCAAACCTTCTTCGGTCTTCCTCTACCTTTACTGCCATCCACATTCAATCTCCTGACCGTCTTTTTTATGTGCTTATCTCTTCACATAACATGTCCATACCACGCTCATTTGCTTGTCAATTTTTCTATCACTGGATATGATTTAGGAAATTTAACCACTTTTTATATTAATATTGTATTTAAAAACAGAAGATAATGAACAAAATCGAAAAACATTTTAAAGTTGGCAGCAACACGTGAGTTGGACTAGACACTGCATGTTCATTGACTAACTTGTAATGTATTTTGTTGTCGACGTGTGTATGGATTTTCTATTCTAAGTTTAAAAACAATCATACTTTTAGAAGAGGGTAAGAGTAAAGGCTTTAAAAATTGGATAGCTGGACCAATGTACACACCACTTGTTAATAAGCGTGGTGTAAGGAGCAAATTGCGCGACCGTCAAAGCTATTATATGTCGGACAGAGGTTGGATTGTTATTGCCGAGCCACTCTGAGTCCATTGTTTGTACCGGAGCTTATTGTGACGGTTGCAGCGTCCGACAGTGTGTGGATTTCACATTCCAATTTGTAAAATATGCCACACGTTTACACTCAATTTAAATGCCCCTTCATACCCTTTTATATTTACTTTTGAACCGTTTGATCACACTATTTGTAAACATGTTTCCTGTCATATCAAAAAAAATGTAACGATATATAACGAATTATTTGTTTTGATCATGAAGTGGTAATATCCTAATGATTAAGGACGGACTAGCGATCTAGCTGTCGTAGGTACAAACACCATTAGAATATTGACACAGACCATATCCTTACACAAGCTTTTTTAAGCTCACCACGAATAGTTCCAAGAAATATTAGTACAATAAGAAAAAATGTATTAAAAACAAAAAATATTCTTGTTCGATATGGCACTGACTTTAAAAGGTAGACGTATAAAAGGGATTTAGTAAAATCATCTTATTATATTTTTTTTTTAGTACGAAAGCTGAGATCCCCAAGTTCAATCCGTTGCTGACCTTCGAATCGTGACTATCAGATTTAATCGGTGATAAAATCAATTTTGACATTATTCATCCAACCAAATTTATTCAAATCCATTATGCAATTTTTTTTTTTTTTAATCAAAGCTTCGACTTTTTTTTATTTTAATTTATTTACTTTTTTTATGAGATTGAATGTCGATGGCTATACAAGTAGAGGAAGACCGAAGAAGGTATGGATGGATTGCTTGAAATAGGATATGCGTAGGAAGTGTGTGTGTATAGATATGAGCTGACAGAGATGTATGGAAGTGTAGAACATAGTGTGCCGACTCTCCATAGGGAGAAGGGCAGTTTGATGATCAAAGCTTTATGTCAAGTAAGTTAGTCTTAACGCCAACATCAATAACATCTTTATAATTTTACGTAAAGACCATTTATTTCCACATAAACTCTTTGGTCGGACAATTTATTAAAAATTCGTGACTCTCATACTGTTATAAAATTCAGAACTCGACTTTCTATTTCGATAACTAATTTATTCGACCCAACTTGCACTCGATTTTAAAATACTGTTTCATTTAATTTATAATGAGCGATTTGCTAACACCAGAGATTACTTCTTGTTCGAATCGAAAGAGTTCTTTTGTAAAATAACAAACCTCCTTAGATAAATATTTTGTACTAAATAAGATTAGGTGCTGTGTCAAATTTTACGTCCATACGCGCAATTTACTTAATATCGGATACAAAATATTCGTTTCATTTTTTATTAGAACGATTATTTGTATAAATGAGCTGTTTTTAAACGCATTTAATTAGTATAAACGCACAAATCTCTTTTTAATACCTAAAATACCTGAATACGGAATGCACTTTTTTATTACTTCGGCGAGAGAGGAATGCTCAAAGCACGTAAGTAGAACTTGAAACATTTTAATTAAAAATTCTTTACAACGACGCAAATTTAACGTTGCTTAATGAGTTTTTTGACGAGAGTTTTAATATTGCCAGCTATAGAAATCGTCTTTATATGAGTAGCTGCAAATTACTTTTCTGACATGGATTAGCTATTAAATTTCGTAAGGCGCTTAATATATTTATTAGGAGGGAAGTGTTAAAATGATACTAAGCGCTCTCAGTGTGTTATCATCACCTAAATTGTCCCTTCGTGTCATTTTTTTTTACAAAATCTAAAATACGTGACGCCCTTACCCCTACTGATCGTTGTACGAAGAATCAAGATGGCCGCGAATGTGAGAGAAATGACTATAAGTCAGTTAAATTGAGACGTGTTTATCGAGAGTGCTACCTTCTCGTATATATTACGTTTTACGTAAATTTACACCAGTGTTATATACTATTCTCGTTAGTCTACAATATTTACGCGCTCCGAGCAGGCGTTGCTCTTAATTAATGAAAGCAAATGAACATCGTTTAAATTTTATATATCAACTTACTACTAAAAAAGAAGAAAAATAACTATATTATAGTATATAATTAAAGTATATAAGAAGAAAAATAACTATAAAACTAGATATAAAAAACAGTATCGTAAAATATCTAAAATATACAGATATATACAAAGTCAACTTAATAGAACTGAGCCAGCGTCCGTGACTGGCTTAGTCACATCTAATAATAGACCTTCAATCCCTCAGAGATGACGTATAGTGAGCTAACGATGATGGTTTGAAAGTATTGTTTGCCCAGTATTATAAAGGGAGTATCGTTTTAATTCTATTTGCATTAAAATTTCAATCAGTTGAGTGTTTATAAAACAAATCGAAATGATAAAAATCGAATAAATGTAGCATTTGCGAGGTAAAAGATAAGAGTGGCGATCAAGTCGGATGCCATTACTTCGTAAGCTACTTGAATCGTAAAGCGAAAGAAACGAATTGTTTTGCAAATAATGCTCTGTTGCTCTGTTCTCTTTGATTAAATTAGATATTATAAGGAACGGGAAGTGATTGTACTTGTGTAAAATAAAAATCGATGTTACAAAAGATGCGTGCACGTAGCAGTGAACAGATTGTCATGAAAACTTTGATTGTTATGACCATAGATATTTTCTATACGAAAATAAAACAAAAACATTGCCCAGTTTTTGTAAAAAAAAAAGTTGGTATTTTGATTGATTATAGTTTGGACTTGATATTATATAATTTGACTTTGGTGTTGCCAGGTTTCGCTAGCAGGCGAGGTTAGTAACATGGGTTTCCGAATATCTAAATTTATGTTAAAAATTATGACAGGAAACCTATCAAGAAAAAGCTCCTAGCAAGAAACAAATTGATTGTGTTATTTTTTTCGGGAAACCCGCCACAGCCAACTAAAAGCTACCAGGTTAAAAAAGGTACCAGGGAGTTTTGTAAGTTTCTTACATTTCTACAAATACGATTCAAAACTTTTGTGAACCAAAAACGTATAAACGCAATTATTGTTTAAGTAAAATCAAATAAACTTTTCTCTCAAAAGTTTGATGAAAGAGAAATATAGATGGAAATTTGATTTGCTTTTCTTTTTACGAATCTTTGTATTGATCAATCATTGTATGGATTCGATAAAAGACTTTTTAGTTTCAATTTAATTGCAGATTCATTTATTATATTTGAAATATATTATCAATTAATTTCATAGCATAAAGCTTAATGATTTGAGAAGAATTTGATAGTTGTTTAATGTTGTACGACTGGCCCATTACTTAAATCAACAAGTCGGTTAAAAGTCGACTGAATTTTAATCAAACGAATGCGGTACAATCTAAAAAGTCGACATCTACAAGCGCCTTAATTCCGAGAACGATCCAACCGAAAAATACCAATTAACGCCCATTTGAACGACGAAAAGTTCCTTTCGTTACAAAGTAAAGGAGGCATTGTAACTTAAAACATTTCTTTCGGTAATTTTTTTTTTTCGAACCTTTATCGTGAACGTTTGGGAATAATTTTTTTTTCGGTACGGATTCAAGTAATTTCAGTAAGTACATATTTTTATTTCATTTTGCTCAACGCAAAATACTCGCTAACCGTGGACTTGCGGAAAATGGAGGTCAAACAACTAACTTCTTTTTGGTCGTTTATTTTTTTTTTATGAGAACGGTTACGTAATAGGCTATTTTATACGTATTATAATTTTTGTCGAAATTTGAAAAGAAAAATTCTTATGGGAAACATTTCAGAAACGTAGACATGGAAGCCATATTAACCTTTCTATTACTTCAAAGTATAAAGCCTGCTACAGTTTTAACTACAAAGTTTTAATTGAACAGTTGAACTGTCTCAGTTTTGTCTGTGATAAATGTAAGCGTCAACTTGTTCTGGTAAAACAAGTAGATCTTATGATGTCCTTGGTGGAGGAAGACCGAAGAAGGTGTGGTTGAATTGTGTGGAAGAGATATGCGTAAGAAGGGTGTGAGTTCAGATATGAACTGACAGAGATATATGGAGTATATGTGCTGACCCTGTATGGTAGACATGTTCATGATGATATTCTAATATACATTACAAATGAAAATACTTGTCGTATTATTATTATAGACGTTTATTGAAAACCGATATGGGAGCAATACACTCTTAGCTACATAATAAAAGAGATTGAGATTACAAAAATACTAGCTCTTCGTCTGAGCGACTCACTCAATTTTCATATATAGTAGCCATATCTAGTCTACTTGCCCCAGTTTGGTTCGGATAAATAAAATATAAAATTAGCTTTCGCTAGCGATTTTGTCCGCGTCAATTTTTATTTGTAAAATATTAGATTTTTGTTAACTTACTAATATTTCTTGTAACGTTTCCTGGTAAGCGTTAAAAAGCTCGTGTTAGGATATGATTCACGATAATAGTCGAATGGTGGGATTCGAACTCACTACCGCTAGATCGGTAATCCGTACCCTGAACCATTAGGTTATTGTCGCTTCAATTACAAATATACGCTAAATTATAAATTCAAGCAATGATATTGAAATTTGTGAAGATGGAAAATGTTACGAGTTCTAGTCATAAGAATTCAATGAATATGTTGCAACGCCATGTCGTCTACAAAAAAAGTAATTTGAATAAATAAATTTACCATCTTGAATACCATCACATATTTTCTATCTTAATGTACAAAAGTCAATTTTTACCAGATTGCATTAAATTCACTTCAAAATCTTTGAACTAAATTAATTCATCAACTTCTGTTTATAATATTTGACTTAAACTATTAAAACTTTCGTGAGACATTTCACTATACTACATACAAAACGGCTTAACTCACGTGTAACTCGGTGTCAGTACCGACTAGTTTCGAGCCCATCGGGGGCTCATCTGAGTGGGAATGGTACTATAGCGCGGTCAGCGAGCGACGGGCTGCGAACGCGCTATAGTACCGTTCCCACTCACCCTGAAGATGAGCCACCGATGGGCTCGAAACCAGTCGATACTAACACCGATTTACACGTGAGTTAAGCCGTTTTATAAGTAATATAATATTTGACTTATAAAATGTTCAACTTAAATTCAAAGATCCAAAGTCGAGGTGTAAATCTCTTGCAAAGGTCCACATTCGTAAAACGTATTTTACCCGAATGTCAAATGTAAGTGACGTTGTAAAATAAAAGATCACTATCACAGCTGTTACACGCAGTTTGTTTATCGCGCTCGTAAAATTTAGTTAGAACAATAACACAAGATAACGATCCCCCGCGCGACGTGACATGAGAAAGATTTATAATATTCGGTTGAGTCCACCCCTTGACCCCTGACAGCGCAGCGCTATTGTATACCGCGTATTGAATACGCGAACACACTGATAACTGGAACAATCATATAAAATAAAGAACATGTTTCACAATGACTGTTTCGACACTCGAAAGCTCAAGCTTGTTACAATTATCATCTTTATCAGCCTACTGCTGAACATACCCCCTTGAAATATTCAAAGAAGCGATTTCAGTCTCATATAACATAACTACACTATAAACTTACGTCACTGTTCTGCTTCGTAACCTTTAAGCTATGTCCTAAAAAACATGTTATTTAACAATGTCAAACATTTGCTATACCAGAGAAAGCTTTATAAAGAAATTAGCTTGAGCTTGAGTTAGCCTTGAGCATCTCATGATGCATAAAGATATATGCATCATGGGATGCTCAAGGCGTTAGTCAATTTATAGCCCGAGCTAACGACCGTATGTGACAATATAATTACCATACTCATGACAACGGCTTTATGTCATATTCGATATCAAGAGCAATTTGTTATTTAAACAATAAATTTCTTATCACATTTACTAATTTTGATGATACAATCAATCATTAATATGAATTATAATTCTTGAAAGAACACTAAATAGGCTCGGTATAATATCGAATCTGACCTATGAGATTTTCCTAATAAAATGGAGCAGTAAATATTAAGCTGCTTGTGGGCTTTCGTGTGAAATCCTTTTGGGATTTCCACTTTGAACTAGCTGCGCCTTTACTCCTAGCACTTGTATCTCCCGAGGCGCTCGCATTGCACTCACTTCAACTTTAAAATGTGAACTGGCTTGACATTTTCTATATTTAAAACTTTTATTATTCACCTGATATACTGTTTATTTAGTGCGGTTGGCGGGAAATCATTAGATGCGGAAGGATGAACGCATACCGTAGAAGGCATTTGGGAATCATCCAATCATCATCCAGCAGTGGGCAGATAAAGGCTGATGGTGATATAGTATAGATAGATATTTTTATGTGTTGTAATTTTCATTTAAGAAATAATGCAGATAAGCCATAGATATGAATGGATAAGTACATCGGTATGAACAATTGAAAGCAAGCCTTGACTAAAATACAGTCGGTAAAGACTACTGACTTTAAGCGATCGGTGTTGAGATATCTGCAGTTTATATACAAAATAAAAGTTGAAAGTATTTTTCAAAATGTAGTTGCCAAAACTATACGTACTGACTTCTAAAGGTAACTCATCCAAGGATGCTTTAAGCTAATCCAAACTTGAGTTGGACAAAAATAAATGCTTAATGAAAGGTGTTTGGTAATGAAAAAGAAACCAGTCTACACACAAAGGTGTAATCAAAGAACGTTCAACGTTTTAGTACAGGGTATTTAATTCAAGTACTAGAGGAAAAGTTTAATTCAACTTTTTACTCGTTTCTCTGTATTGAATGTTGATGAGATGAAAGAAGTTTCTGTTTGCCTTTTAGTAAACAATCATCGTCAAAGCGCTAAGATCAAATATACATTTTAAACAAATTATCCTATAAGTTAAATTGTAGTTTAAACAAGGAAAGTTAAAATTTATTCTGCCGTCCGCGACTCGGTCCGCGTGGAATTAAAAAAAATATGTTAGTATCATATTGTATATCCCACATGTAGGTCAAAGAGAAAAAAGGCAGGAGAGTAATGATGCACGACGAACTTGGATGTGTGTTCCCTCGAAATACTACAGTATTATTAGCCTTTGCGCTTTTCCAGGTAATCTTTCACATCAATACAAAATTTCATCCACATTCAAGCAAATGTTCTGGAGATATCTTAAAATAAACATCCATCCATCCAAACTTTTACATTTAAAATATAAATAGATGGTTGTACTGTTATTTGTATGTATGTTATATTTTTATAAATATCCAATAAAAAAAAATACAAAATTAACTTGATGCAACCAACTTTACGTTGTAAGTTAACTTAAGTCACTTAACAGATTACTACGTCGACAATTGAAGTAATGCATTAACATTACTAAGGTTTCTTTTCAGCAAATTTCTCGTGTAAATGTAAATATAATATATCATGCTCATAAATAATTTCATATTGAATTGTTCTTTACAACCATATTTATTTTTTTAAATAAAAGCAGATTTTTAAAATTTGAAATGAAAGAAAAAAATTAAATAGAGGCCACCGTTGCGGACTTAGAGCACGGGGGTCCTCCCTTTAGGTGGACCGATGACTTAGTGCGGACGGCGGGAAGTCGTTGGATGCGGAAGTACCGCATACTGTGGAAGTCATTGGGGAAGGAATATGCCCAGACGTGGGCAGACGCAAATATTTCTTGTAGCATTTCAACTAAGCTATTATGTTGTAAGTAGTTTAAAATAGCTTATAGTATACTATTAAATAAGAAGAAATTTTTAATTTTTTAATTTATATTTCGTAAAAAACTGCTCAGACTTAGTTCAATTTTTGTATGTTCGTTAAAATATAGTAAACGTCATCGTGGTCTGATTCTATTTACAATATGAAGAAATGTCTTTTTCTGACGCTCAACTGAACCGTGAAGAGCAGCCTCCATCTTTTATATAGCACGTCTTGTGAAGCTCTTTATGCATTATACAAATTGAATTTTATACAGCTGACGATGTCATGATATTAAATGCATTGTTAGAACCAAGAGTGTGATGTTCAATTAAGGATGAAAATTATATTGGCGAGTTACGTAACCTAAATAAAAACCACACAACAATGCCTATTCAGACACAAGCGTTTGCCTCTCCCGTCCACGTATACTTGGAAGAAACCTAGAAGTCTATGTCTATGCCAGACAGAGATCTCTTCCTGTGCCAAATTACATACAGTCGATTAAGAATTTTGGAGCTGGCGTACAGCAATTAATAAATATCCATCCCTTAGTCAAGACGTTGGCATTTATAATATTAATAAAAAAAATATATGATATCTAACTCTAAAAAATAAATTAACTCCAAGGACAATTTACTGATGATAAGCAAAGTCATTCAAGTTTTATTGGACCGCTCTCTAATTGAATAAGACGCC
>JAODUI010000013.1:2173281-2186784 GCA_027563995.1 Papilio gigon
TTGAATAAGACGCCCGTGTATAGCTTCGCCCTGCGGTTTTACACGACGCATTTTTCTTGATTATCTTACTTTTTACTATTTGACCCTAATTGTAGTAACGAAATTGAAGCGCCAATAGCCTAATGGTACGGATTTCATACCATGTAGTTAGAGTTCGAATCCCACCATTCGACTATTGTCGTGAACCATATCCTAGCACAAGTCTAGAACTTAGTTGGTGTAGTAAAAGAAATACTAGTTTTAATGTAAAACATCGTCAACAACAGTTTCCATTGTGTAGCTCGTAGACTACCGTATTATTAGGGGTGACTAGGCCATAGTCAACCAGGCTGGCTCAGTGCGTGTTGGTGCTTACGGTGAAGGAAAACATTATAATGCAAGCTGCACGTCGGCGAAGAAATTTAAAGATTTTATGAATAAAGTCGTATAATATTAAAATTGAATTTCTATTCGCATAAACCCATCGCGTGCTTATATTAAAAAAGCGAATAATTCTGAACTTCAATTACAATTTGAATAAAGGACCCCTAATATATTGTGTTGCGAAGCCGTTGTCTGAGAGACTGGATCTTTTACAATAAGAAAAATAACAATGTCACGTATTACTGTATCAGGAGACAAAGGACTAAATTAAGTTATGAAAATATAAAATATGTACATACGTTTTCGTCAAGATTGCAATCAGTACGTGAATATGTGAATAAAAATATTTTATGAACTATTTAAAGTAATTCTTTTATAACCCTTACCGAGTTTTTTTGTGAATACCAAACTACAAGAAGTCAACGAAGTAAAGAAATTACAGTTGCTTTGATAAAAATCTATCTATACAAATAATAATATTAGTGTGTCTAAATACATTCATATTTCAACAAGATGATGCATTTACGTTGGTTACAATGAACAATTTTTCAAATTCTTGTCTATCTTTCTCCAAGTCCGCATTTGTTCTGAGCAATCTTCGAAAAGACAAGACAGATTTTGACGAAGCTTTTACTAGAAGGTAGATGTATGCGGGAGTAACTTAGCCTATTTTTTTTTTTACTACGCATAGTAAAAAGTCAACAATCGCTAGCTTTAAATTAAACCTTTAGTTACTCTTAACATATCATCATCAACATCATCAACAGCCCTTGTCCGGCCACTGTTGGACATAGTCCTTTCCCAAAGCCTTCCACAGTATGCAGTCCTCCGCCTTCCGCATCCAACGACATCCTGCCGCCCTTCTTCACATATACGTCATAAAAAAAATAGTCTTTGTAGGTGATGAAAAAATACATCACGTTGATATTAATACATTATATTCCAAGGTAAAATCAGGCATGGGAACGCAGACAATATATTGGTTAATGTATTTTCAATATTCCTACCGATAATGAACGTGGAGGTAAAACGCTTCCGTGTAATGTAAGAAATGGGATTATTTATTTATCCTTCGCTTGCCAAAACATTATAACAAATGACGAATGTTTCGGGAAAAGAGGCCGGTCGGGAGCAAACACGACGATGATGTACACAATGTCGTTTACCAAGTTGAAAGCGTTAACTTTATTGGACTCATTTCTGCTAAGATTCGTACATAATTTTAGCCTTACTTTTTTTTGTTTCTCTATATGAAAATTGATTTACGTTATCTTACAAAAATTACTTAGTCACTATGTACTTTGTTGGTAATAATTGATTAAAAATCAATTTCAAAATAGTTTTATATCTATGGTTAAAATACAGATAGTGTACTGATCAAAGTGTTAAAAGGAATACACGTCTAAGCCAATTTAATTTGAAATTGCTTCACTTGGCCTACGTATTGTACGTCAAAGGATATTTAGCTATCCGCTTGTTTGCTCTGCGAACTGTGAAATTGGAAATTAATTATCTATTTTGAAACACCAAAACTGTTTTCATAACACGCAAAACTTTTGTGTGAATATATCTTCTTATAACGTAACTGATTTTAATAACGTTTAATATCATAAATAGAAGTCTATTTTTTAATAAACAGGAATAGATTTTAAAAATAAAGAGTTAAATATTGCATATACGATATAAAATATCTCCCTGTAGAAAATGAATAGCAAATTCGCTAGAAAGGATTTTAAACAGCTTTATTATTGCGCCTTCAAATTAGCATAAAACTCCATAAATCTCTAACGCTCGGCGAAGTTGAATAAATATTGCGAGCTATAAGTATATGAGATTAGATTTGTCTGAATTGATTAGCTTGAAATAGGATAATGACAAAGTCTAAACCCACGGCAGTGTTCGTTTATGCTTTGGAATGGAAATAAATAATTCAGACGGATGCGTACAGCGCTAAATTTGAACCGATCGATTAAAGCCAACGTGAGAGTAAAGCGAGTAGACGAGATAGAATTGAGAAATCGATGTTTATAAAGTAAACCTGATTTATGAAGTTCAAGTCATTAAAAAGACTTCAAATATAAAACTTTGGTTTAATTAAAAATAAATACAATTATAATTATTAAATATTTATATTCAATTATTAATTTGCTACCAATTTTACATATATTGAATTTAGAAAATAAGACGACCTCTTTTTTCTAAATGAACTAAACTGGAACTAAAGTCTGAGAACTGTACAGTTATCTGGTTTAGTTTCATTATAAACACGAAGCTAACCTACAAAATATAGAACGTAATATAATAGACAAATCTCAAAGCACATATTCATGAAAGTCAGAATGTTTTGTAGGGCGATGGGCGCTGGGCGAGGGGCGCGGAGGGTCCTATATTGATCTTGTGCCGGCGCCTTCCTCCGCGCCTTCCCCTCTCACAACTGTTGCTTGAACCGCCTAAAAGATACCAGTAGAGTAATTCGGGAATCGCGTAAACTCAAAAAATAACCTTCAAAATTTAAATTCTTTATTTTGAAAACGTAAACAAGATTTGCAACATTTATTTATTTTATAACCCAAATTATTCACGTTCATCCCTAAATTCAATTTCATAAAAAAGAATATAATTTTCTCTAAAGGTATTAATACTTCTTGCCGTACTCAGATTCGTTAATTAATCACAACAGGTTAGATTTACTGTAGATTAATTTGAACTATCTTAATAAATGGACTGCTCATTTCGTATAAACAACTATAAGTCCGGAAGTATTTGTTCTCGGTAAAGGAACGAACTTGAAAATTGTCGACTCCCTGCACTGTATATAAAACGTAATTAACCAATTTAACGTTAGCAATGACAATACATTATGATTTCCGTTCGCCCTTTTGACTTAATTAGAAAATACATGAGGCAAATTAATGCTTAGTATAGTGTCTTTGAAGGGAGCTTGTGTTGGCTAAATTAACTCCAAGGACAATTTGCTGATGGTAAGCAAAGTCATTCAAGTTTTATTGGACCGCTCTCTAATTGAATAAGACGCCCGTGTATAGCTTCGCCCTGCGGTTTTACACGACGCATTTTTCTTGATTATCTTACTTTTTACTCTCTGACCTAAATTATAGTAACGAAATTGAAGCGCCAATAGCCTAATGGTAATCCTGCCTTTCGACTATTGTCTTGGACCATATCATAGTGCAAGCCTAAATCTTAGTTGGTGTGGTAAAAGAAATTTTAGTGAATTTACAAGAAATCTGCTAGTAAAAAAAATTATACAACCCCGCCATCTACTACTTGTGTTTTTTAATACAATTTGTAATACTTGTAATTATCACGTTTAATTAAATTGTACCACACTATAGATATGACGTCACCAAAGTCTTCTTTGTTAAAATATCTTTATATTGGTTGACATTTTTGATAAATGGCAACATTTTATATCCTGTAACTAATACGTAAAGTTTCGCTATAAATTGCGTTCGTGTTCTGATTTTTATTTTACTATTTTTAAAACGACGTCTGTCTGAACGTGATCTATTTTGATATGACTAGATTTCTGAATACTGTATTTGTAAGTGGTTATTTATTCACACTGTTATGATATCGTGTGAAACTGGTATTATTGTTCGTTTCATATCATAATAGTTTACTCCTGGAGATGTCAGGGTATCATTAATAATGTATAACATCATGGGGAAGCTCTCATTCAGTATTTACTGAATAAACGATTCCATTGGTTATGCATAAGTAAATATTACCCTACATAGAAAGTGGGCCGGTCACATCTGTAGGGCCAGCGACGACAGGTGGGGCAGGAAATTGCTGGAGTGGAGGCCACGGTTGGGGACCAGGAGTGTGGGTCGTCCTTCCTTCAGGTGGACCGACGACTTAGTGCGGACGGCAGGAAGTCATTGGATGCGGAAGGCGGAGGAAAGGATACTGTGGAAGGCATTGGGAAAGGCCTATGTCCAACAGTGGGCAGGCAAGGGCTGTTGATGATGATTATATCACACGATTATGCTACAAGTCTGGTGTAGCGGAGTTGAAATTGTTTATCACATTGTAAGAATTAAAGGTGATGAAAATGGTTTATTGTTTTTGGTATTTTCATACGAAAATCAACATCACGTAAAAAATGTATTTATGATACTAATTCGTAAATATTAGAAATGGTGCGATGCTCCGTGATCCGTCCGGATAATCCCATTTGGTGCAGACTGACGTGTGACAGACAGGCATCGCTACGCCCCATTCGACAGGGAAATGTGCCAATTTATACCAAAATTATATGTTTTTCTTTGTTGACGAATCGATTTTATATGTCGCGTACAATTTAACTGACAATTAAAATGTTACAGATATAACGAGAAAAAATTTTCCTTTGTATTCTTTGGGAAAATTTCATATTTATCGTGCTATCTCAAATAGCCTCAGTACCCATCTTAGAGAATGACATTATTCATTTTGACAATTGATACTGAACGTTCCATATTAATGGATATAAAAATGTCACTCATTTAACACGATTATTCATTGACAGTTCGGGTGTCATCGTATTCCGATAAAGATCCGAGTTTTCCCGAAAGAAAATAATTTCAAACTATAACTGTACGTAATTTAATGTAGGTTGACTGTTTAGTTACAATTGTGTTCAACGAGGCTTTATTAAAAATGTAATAGAGGACAAAATGATTCTTGTTAAAAGCTAGCACAAAAAAAAAAGATTTACATAAAACAAGTAATTGTCATGGCAACGCGCTGTCGACTATAAAATTCTTCGTCCTTGAATGTCGGATTTCTTAAAAGGGTTGGAGTAATCTTTTGCTATGGAACCGTTGATGAAAATGTTTAAATGTTTCTTTCATAAAAAAATAGTATTGTGATCATTTTTTTTTTCCTTATTGTAAATCATTTCTGATTCTATCTACCTCTGTTTATAATAATATACAAGATTGTATCGAGTCTAAAGGAGAACATGTCGGTAGTTTCAAATTGGTAACAACTACAAAGCGCCAATAGATTAAGAGTATGGACCAGCGAACTAGCGGTCGCGAGTTCAAATTACGCAATTCGACTACTGTCGTGAACAATATCATAACACAAGCTTTCTCAAGGTTACCAGGAATGGTTAGTCAATTAATAGAAAAGTTGCTTATATTTTAACATAGAAAAAACTATAAAACATAGTGATAATTGTTCAGTTCAACTGAGTACAAAGTATTCAGTTAATACCGAAGGTTGCAATCATTTTATATGAAAATGAAATATTATTATTTCTTCATTAACTCGCTATTTACATGATAAATAAAGATAAATTTCAACTGTAAAAATACAACCTGAACTGGATCGAGCAGAACATAAAAAAACACAGAGCTTTTCTAAAAAAAAAAAAAAACTCGCAACTTTTTCGTGTATTTTTCAGAGTAAAGGCAAAAAAAAAAACATACAAAGGATTGTTTTGTTCGTCGGATCTAAATTACGAGGCGTCACAAAATACATGACGTTAATTACACAGCTCGTTGGTCTGCACACTAACGAATCGAAACAGACCGATGTCTTACACCCTGGCTACGTAACTCCCGCGACTCTGTCCGATTCAAAGACGAATTGAATAAAAAAAAAATAGTTTAATACAATTGTATTCAAAAGTATTATTATTCAAGTAATTCTACTAAAGAAGTTACACATCCTATTCAAATTTCACCGTCTAATTTAGACTTGAATACCATTCTATTTGAAAAATCCTTTTCATTCTTCACCTATGAAACAACAGAAATTGTAATACCAATCCCTCTAACCCCGAAGAAGGGCGTATCGAAACTAGTCGGTACCGACACCTATCTACACGTGAGTTAAGTCGTTTTTATAAATAGTGAAGTAATAGAATTTTCTAGAATTAATGAAACTGGGATCAAGGTATAAAGGCCAGTGCGTTAATAACTTCAATAATTCGACAGTCAGTTTCTTTTTTACATGTTAGCCATTTATACTCTCCCTGTATTCTAATTGCTTTTGTATAAAATCGGTTCATATAAAAACATGAGTCTTATTTATACATAAAATATCACCTACATTTACACTCACAATAAACACGTACTATGTCGTAGGTCGTTTGAAACCTTTTACGTATGTATTTCAATATGGCAGCAATATTACACATTATACGAACGTTAGCCAGCGGCATCTAAATTTATTGAGGTCGTTTTGCAACCACTGCTTCGAGTTACATTGGGAAGATAAAATTGTTTTTTATCTTATATCGCACTACATTGTTTGCCATAGAGAATAAAATGCAATACAATACGAATACTATTAGTAAAGAATTTACTAGTAAGTATTAGAATTTACTACTAAGAACTTACTAATTTATTCATAAGTATAACTGTAATCGATGCTAGGATCCTTATGGACCTCATCTAACAACCAGCTACGGCTAAGTTGCATCGGTTTGATAAATATTTGAAAAACTTGAGAGATCACAATCAGTCTTTCATAGACGTTTACTTTAAGCGATTTTCTTGAATTCTAATTCATTTCTTTTGATTTTATTAATACTTTTAATTCTTTCGTTATTTAAAGACAATGTCAACTGAATCTATTCAAGAGTAAAAAGTCAATAAAAGAAACGTCAAAGAAAGTAAACAAGTTAAATTATGAGATAACTTTATCTTGGTTCGTTTTCAAAAGTTTTCATTGTTCTTTTGTTCACGCTGACAAGAACATCAATATATAAATATATATTTGACAAAATACCTACTTATTTGACTATATATAAACGTTATACATTGACAGTAAAGTTAGAATAGAGTGAGTGTGATCACACTGGCAACGCTCTTCGTTGGAAAGTCTAGTCTATATAAATAATGCTTCATTTCAAGAAAATCTTTAGTTGTAATTTATCTTTAGTTTATAACTGTTGGCCATCAGATGGAACTACCTTATAATACTAAGAGTTTGGTATTGTCAGCTATAAATTTACTTTTAATTGTTTTTTTTTAAACTTTGGTAAAATCCGCTTAATATACTCTGAGGATTTTTTTTGTCTAGAAAATATTGGTAGATTTTTGTTAATTTACTAATATTTCTTGTAACCTTTCCTGGTAAGCTTGAAAAAGTTTGTGTGCAAACCCACGACCGCTAGACCGGTAGTCCGTGCCATAACCATTAGGGTATTGGAGTTTAAAATTAATGAATAATAAATATTATATGCAATGATTTCTCCTTCTCAGTGAGCGACGAGCCAGGAACGCGCTGTAGAACTAATCCGACTCACCTTGAAGAAGAGCTCGCGATGGGCTCGGAACTAGTCGGTACCGACACCGATTTAAAAGTGAGTTAATAAATAATAGCATGTTTATAAATAGTATAGTGAAGTGTCACGCCAAAGTTTCGAAAATTTGATTTCTCGTAAGTTAATAATATTAATTTCAAAGCGTATTAGTAAAAAAAATAGGCTGTACTTTAACTCTATATAATGAGTGTTAAATATCTCGTTTTTAATCTGTAACAACGAACTGCGAAAATTATACGTCACAACATTCAGAACATTAATCAACAAACCAGTAACTTTGTGAGTTACGCTTTATACTAAAATATTTTAGTTAGTGCGTACGTGGTAATTTTACTTATATATATTTATATGTAAAATAATTACATAAGCTTCGAAATTTCGTAGACTGTTCTTTATGTAATATTCTTTGACATTCCTTAACAGTCCACATAAATAATACATAAAGAATTGACAACAAAACATAACCTACAATATTCTTTTACTTATAAAAGTCTCTATAATATATTTAAATTAATTTCATTTGAGGTAAATTTTACAAAATAAATCCAAGTTATTATAATAATGTCAATTCATGCAAATTAAGTATAATCGAAGATAATTCTTCAGCCTTCCATTCAGTTTAATCAAAGCCTCATTTCGTATTCAGGAAAGGTAAAACCAGAAGATCGAAAAAATCAACCTATAAAGCCTCATCCGAGTAAGATGAGAATATTCTCAATCATAAATAATCATACTAATATTATATATGGATGGATGGATGTTAAGTTACTAAAAAACGTCTAACCTGTAATTGAGCAGACGGTTTTCTTTTTTTTTTTATTTCGCGACGACTAAGTCGAAGGCAAAAGCAAGATGGGTCGATTTCATTAAATACGTAAGATAATTTATAAAGAGTTAATATTAAAACTTTTTAATCGCTAGAATGGTTTAAATGAGTCGGTAGCGAAACAGCTGTTGCCAAAACTCAAAATTATGCACTAGTTTTTACTACGGAATACAAAACAGTTAAATAGCCTCTTTATTTTATAAATTGTTTAAACGTTTTTAAATTCGGATACAAAATATTTAAAACAATGCTTAGCCTCTTACGACATAACAAAATTATACATAGATTAACAAATCTGGCACAGAAGATCTTAAACGACCAGATTTGAAACATTCTTGAAAAACACATACTTGAATATAACAATGGAAAAGAAATACAAAGTTTATTCGTGTGAAACTAACTCTTTCTCTGTCTACTCCTTCAGTTTCGAGCGTGAAAGCGTCTAAAGTTGTTATTGAAAGTATAATTTAGAACACATTGATATAAAAGGTGAAACCGATGCCTACTTATTATTCAAGGCAACGTTTCCGTCGTTTTCTTTGTACGATAAAGGCAAACGATATATGGCTCACCTGATCTTATGATCATTGTAGCTTACTCACATCCGTATCATCTTACGAACAAGGATATCTACAAGTATAGAAGATAAATTACATTTCAGTCTTCAGAAAGGGTCGTACTGTCTCTATGGTGACCACAACAGAATTTATACGACGATTGCTCCCGACTTTATCAGCGTGAAATTAAAAAAAAATACTCCGGCATACGTTAGATATCTTCTAAAGAAAGGCGGATTCGCGTACTAATTAAAAAATGGATTTTCGTTAAGTAACTTAAATATATGAAGCGATATGCGAAATCATGTAGAGTGAAAGCCACGGTAGGGGACCAGGAGTGTGAGGCGTCATCCCTCCAGGTGGACCGACGACTTAGTGCGGACTGAGCGAAGTCATTGGATGCGGAAAGAGGACCGCATACTGTGGAAGGCATTAGGAAAAGCCTGTCCAACAGTGGGCAAACAAGGGCTGATGATACATGCATTGTGTAGAAACATTTAATGTGTTTGAAAATAATTTAACTTTACTACATGATAACATGTTCATCAGAGACAAAGATGGAAAATTTAATTATGCAAAAGTTAGTGACAGTATCGAAAGGGGTTGTCAGCGTGTCGTATCGACCGCTTAAATGAAATTCTCCGCAAGGGCTTTGTCAAAAGCGACTTTACGTAAGGACCAAGAAATTACTTACTTGCTTCAGAAATACATGTGTAACTTAATCCATGATTTAAAAATCCTCAACAGGGGGCGCTTCAGTCTACGTCTTTATCACTTTAAAATACGTAAGGAAATTAGTTTCACATTTTTCCGCAATATGGCGACGGGATTTAAACTTCTGATCAACGTTTTTTCTTCCAAAGTTCCAACTGGTGGTCTAACCAAAGGTAACCAAGTGTTTAAATATTTTAAACATTACATGCATCTTACCGCAATCGAAATGCGGTTACGAAACAAAAATAATGTACAAATATTTCATCTCACAATATAAGAATCATAATTTTTCAATATTCATTAATTTTTTTTGCATATTTAAAATGAAAAAGACATCTTATATATATAATTGGTATATATAAATACATTCAAGAACTAAGAATTGAATATATAACATGTACAGAGCAACTAAGAGTACAGACGGTAGAAGCATTAAAACAAAATGATAAAGATTCATAATAACGCTACTGTTAAATAAAAACAAGTAATACGTATAAACAAAACGTATCATTTGAATTTGAACTCGTAAAATATTAAAATATTGTCTGCAGCTGTGAGTTCCCGAACGATTCCTCACGCCAAATAAAATTTTCCTCGGAACTGCGGATAAAATGAAGAGAAGCGAACGAAAAATGAACACACCTGTGTTATGTTTACCGTAATTCATTTTCGCATTACAAAAATAATACGCCAATTTGAAAACAATTAAAAATTACTCTTATTTTTTATCAAGTAATAACAGATTCTTTGTTAATATACTTATATTTATTGTAACAATCCAACTAGGCTCTAAACTTTTGTTAGGATTGCAATGTTGATTGGCGAGATTCGAACCCTCGACCTATGATCGGAAATCTGTACCCTTAACCATTAGACTACTTATTTATTTGTTAATTCAAATTTACCAACCAAACACGTTCTTACAGCTACTACGTTTTTCCTTGTCACACCACAGAGAAGTTGCATTAGGGATGATTTAGGCCTCGTTTCGCAGCGAACGTGTTAATCGACTATACTAACAAAGTTTCAATATATTTACTGAAAAAAGATGCATTTATTACAAAATGTGTCTGTTACCGGGAATTGTTTAATGAGACTATGAAGGTCTTGTGAGATTCGGCTATCGGCGCTTCGGTTGATTGACATCAAATTGTAAATGAGCTTTGTATACCTAATTCCAAGAGTTAAATGAAATCACATATTCCGTTTAAACTTTTAAGTAAAACAATCGTCTTATACTCGACCACCCTGAAAGTTACGATAACAATAATAGTATTCTGGCGACCGCGATTGCGGACTACTTGGCCGAGATCCGTCATTTAGTCACTTGACCACATTTGAACTTTGTCAACCACACAACGACCCTAACAAGTCTAAGTTGGATTTGATGTTGAAACTGTTTTGCTAGGAGCATTACACTCTTTAACTTAAAACAAACTTCATCAAGTAAAGTGTTGAAATTCATCAAGTTTTATAGTTATTTGGCGTAAAAACTCTGAGCATCTTGAATAAATAAAAAGTTACGGTATTAAAGTTAGTGGCCGTACGTTGTTCGAAATTTAAACTTAATTCGTTAACTGAAAGGAAAAACAAGTTCAACTTAATAATCAGACTTTTCAGTTCGTGTTAAAACAAATTTGTAAGTATCAGATAAACTGTTTAGTTATCAGTATTGCACAGTCCGAATGTACAGTTGAAACTTAAAGTGCATAACGGGCTTTATCAACAAACTTTTAATCGAAAAAGCACTACACAGTTTTTAGTTAAAAAAGGGACTAAGCTGAAAACAATATCTTTCGATTAATAAAAATATCAAATTTGTAGCACCAGGTACGACGTTCTGTAACACATAAAAACATACAGAAGTATTTAGAAGCACTTGCTGTTTGAAGTCGGTTAACAATAAGAAGACAGAAACTGATTTTTTTACATTATAATCATCTACAAATGTTTTTATTGTTTTTTTTTGTTCAATAAGATTGACAATAACTTTTAATGTGACATTTTGGCTTAGTGTCCTTAAACAATCAAAGTGTATATAGGCACTGCACAGTTCACATCGTTAACACTATCGTGAGATATTTGACTGTATCAGTTGTAAAAAAGGTATAACTCACATGTAAATTGCTGTCGGTACCGACTAGTTTCGAGCCCATCGGGGACTCTTCTTCTGGGTGAGTGGGATTGGGAGAGCGTACCGTGATCGCTATAGTACCAATCCCACTCACCTTCGAGATGAGTATCTGATGGGTTCGAATCTTGTCGATGCAGCCACCGATTTACGCGCGAGTTCAGTCGTTTTCATAAGTAGTATCAACAAATGTGTCATGCATATTCATTCATAAAACGTCTACCAACATTACCCTCAGTTACATAAAGCTTTTGCTATATCAATCATGATATACGAAAACGTATCGAAGCTTTTAGTCGTGCACTAGAATCTCGTTGACACCAGTGCGGTATCATAACAAACTCTCGTCTCAACCATCTGTCATCATAGCGAAAGATATATCGACATCGATACGGCACTTTATATATTATTTACATAATGTAATATCGTCCTGATAATATATAAAGAAAAATTTATATGTTACAGATAGAGGTATGATTAACTCCAAACCACCGTTTGTAATAGGATGATAAATAATTTATATAAATAACACATAATAAACGACAACGAGCATGATCTTGTCACTATCTGTCAAAGATTCGCGCCAAAATTAACGTCATCCAGCTGTCATAGACTAATAGCACAGACTGAATAATGTTTAAGCATACATAATGTACTAGTATTGTTAAATCTCTTTACAACAAGATTAATTAATTAACTAGTATATTAATTATTCTAGAATTATCCACTACTATTGAATTCTAAATAATTCACGTAAACTCTTCAACAAAATTCGAGTTTTAAAAAATGTATGAAAAGTATGGAAGAAGATACTCTGTTGTGCCAACCCTCCGCAAGGAAAAGGGCAGGTTGGTGATGAGACAATGATGCCAATGATCGAGAAATTCGGAATATATTTGATTTACAAAAACCCACAAGTAACAAGAAATATAATCTTTCCCAAACTTACCTTAAATACGTGTTTTGTTACAGCGAAAGATTTGATGGAACCGATCAACAAAAGGCTATGTAAAGATACACATGTTTTGAATACGTTGAAAGGAGTAAAAGCTGAAACATTTCCTTACGTCTATACATACACAAAGCATTCAGTAAAGCGCAAAGCGTTCTAACGGGGTTCACACGCCCACGTACAGTACCAACTTTATGACATTCAAATACACTTACTACAATATGATTTTATACCCATCGTAATATATGTTATCATGCGGCTTCAACCTTTTGAAAGTCCATAAGATTAAGACTGATTTCGCAAAATAAACAAAACAAAATTTAACGAAAAAGCAACTCTCTAAAGATCATAAGAAAAACTATGTAAAAAAGAATACGGTCCACGAGACTGTAGGTGCTAAGAATTTTTAAGTAAAAAAAAAACGTACAAAACTTGGAATAAGTGTAGGCCTTGCTTATACAAAAAATGATTATTCAAATATATCTATGTCGTGGTTGCTAAGACACATAACAAAGTTTATGCTTAAAGTTCGTCCAATAAGGGTTCCGTTTCATCATCATCAGCTCATTACACGTCCCCACCGAGAGGCTCAAAGCCTACTCTATTATTAAGGGTGACTAGGCCATAGTCAACCACGCTGGCCCAGTGCGTGTTGGTTGACTTCACACATATCTTTGA
>JAODUI010000013.1:2211197-2221827 GCA_027563995.1 Papilio gigon
TATTTTACTACTTATAAAACGGCTTAACTCACGTGTAACTCGGTGTCAGTACCGACTAGTTTCGAGCCCATCGGGGGCTTTTATAAGTAGTATAGTAAAATTGTTAACTTTAAAATTCCTTGCATACCACGTGCTTAACCATCACTTAGCATTGATTTATTTTACTAAATAAAGAGTGCCTTAATACTGAGACAGTCAACACTTACCGACTTTTGTGAGAATATTAAATGTATTTTTTTTTTAATTTCATTATATTTGAAATGTTAACTAACTTGGGTTGCTTCGTACAAACAGGTTTGTGTGTTAAAGTTGTAGAGAAATGTGGCCGCCGGCCTCACATACAACTTTAACAATCACGTTACCCGCTCTAACAACAAACTACAAACTTACAACTTGTTACTACTCCCAATTATGAAGACCCAGTACGTGTGTTTTAGAAAGCATTTAATTCTATATACAATTAATATTATCATGAGTAGAAATAATTAATAAATCCGGTTTGAATTTAAAATCATTATAATCAGTCTCTGTCTGCCCACTGCTGGACATAGACCTTTCCAAATATCTTCCACAGTATGCAGTCCTCCTTCCGCATCCAACGACTTCATGCCGTTCGCATTTTTAAATCGACTATATCGATTATAAAAAATTCCGTACCAACAAGTTATCTAAGCATTATCTTACTAGTAAAAGGAAATTGATGTTTGTCATCATAGTTCCAGAACCGTTACACGTATCTAGGTTAATATTGAAAAGAATACAGTCTGAAATAGTGCACAGGTTATTAATTAATACTACTAATTAAGAATTGACAATTGACAGCTAGATTTATTATAATTGCGTTTGTCTCAATAAAGCTATTCATTGCTGTATGGAAATTTATTTATTTTCATCAAGTTGTATTCAAACACAAGTCTAGTCATTATCTCATTAAAATTACTTATACTTCTGTTTCTTTAATGTTGTAGATAATAATTCACGACCGCAAGCCGCGCAACGGGACGTACTGCAAAGAAAGTATTGTAAAACTTCTTGGAGAGAATTTGCAACTGGCCGATGAGAACGTAACGCTGTGCCTCGCTCTCGGATATCAAAGAGTACAAAGGTTACCAGGTAACATTTTTTTTTTATTCTTGCGTAATCTAATAGTATTTTCACTACAGGTCAATGCCTATGGCTTTAACAGAAATGAGTCGCTTCGAAGAACAGGCATGATTCAACACAAACACTATACCGAGTTACGTTTAATTTTGTTTTTTTTTTTATCCATGATTTGTTACTTTAATATTTCTTGTATCTTCAATTAGCTCTAGGCTTGTGCTAGGATGTTTACGATAACCGTAGTACAGGCGGGATTCGAACCCTCGATCACGTGATCGGAAATAGGCTATTAGCGCTCTCATTGAATCATAAACAGATACAATCCTTTTCCTATACTAGTTATAGTCTTTATTGTATTTACCTTAGATCTATGAATGCTAACAATACATTACTCAAAACTATTGTATTCATCACTTCGAGTTAGTTAACATTTTTTTCTTCAAAAATGCACGAAATATGTATTTTCGTCTAAAGAAGTTTTTACTAAGTAATTTTTTCAACTTAAAAATAAGTTAAATATAATATATCAAAACGGAAAGATTTATGCAAAATCTGGACCCATTACTAGTATGAAAATAAATCTATTAAACTCTTTTATTAGCTTCATTTTTCTTGTATTCTTGCTAACTATGTCTGTGTCATGTGCTTACAAATCTGCAGTGGCGAAGTATCATTGTTAACCTACATGCAGGCTTCTTTATTTTGGGAGTGCCTTCCTTGTTTGCGTTGCGTGTGACACAGTTTGTAGTAACACAGGATGTATTCAAAACATTAACATCGTTATGCAATAATAAATAATACAACCCATCTTACGAATGAAAGTCTCGCTATAGTATTTACAAGCATTTATTTAACTTCACCGTGTCTGTAATCAAATCTTGTTCAAATGTAAATAATTGATTGTAAAATTTTTCGTATTTTGAATTGACCATATGCTGTTTAGCAGCCCCGAGACATAGCTAGGGTGGCAATGCAAAAATTTACAAAGCGTTTTAGGGGCAGCGGTTGTGTTCCAACAGGAGATCCCTCGGCCCCTTATCTGGCAATTGGCGGCCACCGTGGGGTTTTAGTCGGTGCAAGCCCGACATAACCACCCTTGTCCCCCACAAGGGTAGGATGCTTGAGGCATTTCCCCACGATAAAAAAAATCTGTTTGAAAGATTACCTTTACGAAACAAGAGGACCGCGTACTATGGTAGGAATTGGGAAAGGCTCATGTACAGCAGTGACCAGACAAGGGCTGATGATGATGATGAAAATGATAATGACAGTGTTCGTATCATCATCATTAGAAGCCTTTGTCTGCCCACTGCTGGACATAGCAGTAGTGTTTGTATAACAAAAACAAAATAACAACGCTGAACGACATAGCAAGAAGTACGTGCCTTAGTAAAAGCTTGTGTTAGGATATGGTTCACGACAATAGTCGAATGGTGGGATTCGAACCCGGTATTGTGTCTAAAACTTGTATTACAACAGTTATATTACTGTTATTAGTATCAAATTATATTTACATGTGATAAGATAAACTTGTCAATGGTGTCTAAAGTACTGATATGGCTTTTTGCAAATCCTCTATTAATGGACATTGTCAATATAACATTATACATAATTATTCCTTACGTTAAACAATCAAATACGTAGTGTCAAGGAAGTATATTATATAAATCATTACACTCCTTCTTACTTACTCCGCCTGCGCAGAGACCCAAAGTGGGTCTTGACCTCCGACACGAGAAATCGCAAAGAGCCGTTCTTAGTGAGAAGTAAATGCAGTAGCACCTTTTAATCATAAATTCATCGCGTGAACGAGCGCTCGGTTCAAAAACATATCATAAATTACTCAATCTCTCAATGATTCTTTCAATTCAAACTTTTGCAGCGGCACCAATTTTTGCGTACTTCCAGTCACTGCGGTACGAGGTGTTATCGACCCGCTCCGTGACTACGTTTGTGCGTCACGCGGTCCATTAGACCCCACCTCCTTTAACAAAGTTATGCTCTTCGCACCAAAGAGAATTGCACGTTTTCTCACGTCACCTCGTTTCACAGTGAACGTTTTAAACTATACTTAAAGAAATAACAAATTATCTGTATGTTTTTTTATTTCAATTATTATATATTTTAATTTAATTTACAGAAAAACTACAAGTGCACTTCGAAACGCTTGAAAACTTGAAAAAATATTCAGCATCAAAATTATTCGAGTGTCAGAAGCAACAGCAAGTCGGAGGGAACTGCTCTCACGAGAGTCAAGACCTGGAGAGGACAGTTGTCAGTAGTATTACGTTAATTACTGCTTTATCTCCTACCTATATCTCACATTATATACAATATATTCGTGGTCTGTAAACTACAGTACGCAATACGATGCCACACGGGCGCTGCTTCATAAAGTTCCTTCGAATCTTTAAAAACAAATGAAAACGACTTCCAAATAACGTCAATATATTTTAGTACTTTCTTGTACTGTGAGTTGCGACGATGTACATTTCACCACGTAGGTGTTATGTTACGTCGCAGTGCAACAGTATTGGATGTATAAATTCTACTATAACGTTTTCTTTTTCACAAATTTCAGTTCCTATATGAAACTTCGCCGTTCCCGGTGGTGATGGCGGAAATAGCAATACACGGCTTCAAAGAAGTATCAGATCTGAGTGTTTGTCTAAAAGATATTATATCAAGAATGATGACTCACTCGGTCAAAGTGATCGGAGACTTCAACAGATGCATCCATAACATTGAGATGCCGAAATTAAAATATTTGTTGAAATTCATGAAGAAATATGCGTAAATATACCGATGGAATTAAACGCCACATCGCGTTTCGTACAACTTAATCAACATTAATTAGAAATTTCTTCTGTAAATTAATTCTTATTAATTTTGAATTTAAATATAATACAAACATTGATAAAATAATTCAACTGTGAAATAAATACATTAAAAAATTATTGTAAAGTTTAGATATATAACTGTAATTAAAACTTTATATATATATTTAAACATATTTTCTGATTGTCGAGTAAAATAAATGTTAAGATTTGAAATAATAAATCTTTATTATTCCCTAAGTAACATCGCTCTCAGCTCTGACGCTTCTCATGTAAATAAGTGTGCGGCATCTGAAATAAGTGCAACTGCTGAATATCATGAAAGCAAGAGAAATATTTTAATGCGGATGTAAATAAAAACACACTTTACACGCGAACCTACTTTGAGACGTAATATATCTGTACATTTAAAGTTCTGACTTCATATTTCACTTTA
Source organism: Papilio gigon (assembly GCA_027563995.1). Classification (NCBI taxonomy): domain Eukaryota; kingdom Metazoa; phylum Arthropoda; class Insecta; order Lepidoptera; family Papilionidae; genus Papilio; species Papilio gigon. The sequence continues at coordinate 2,215,572 of JAODUI010000013.1, forward strand.
GATATTAAGTAAACACTTTCTCGAGGTAACCATTTACCTAAGAAATAAAACCTTCTTACATCATCTCATACAATTACTCACAAATAAGTAAACCTTACAAATCTTATGCAATCCGTGAAATAATTACAAATTCATCGTCATAAGCCCCTGTCCGCCCACTGCTGGACACAGGCTTTTCCCAACGCCTGGCACAGTAATTTCAAACTCGCAAGAAAAAAAAATAGTGTATGTTACATTCTAAATGTGACCACGAATTCAAACAATGTTTAAACGCATCTCTAATTTCAACCATAAAGTTAGCGAGGCAATATAACTCACCAGTATTATAATGACATCGGTAGAACATGGCTGATATTTTAATAGTCGGCTAAATCTTAATGTCCTTTGAGCCATCGTGAGCGGACCCACGGGTCGGGACACGTGTATCAGCGGCGACGGCGGCGGGTGAGGGGGCGGCGTAGATACCGGCGGAGCACTCCTCCTTACAGTCTCAAGCGGCATAGTCCGAGCAACGAGACTATCGCTGCCAATCGAAGTCGCACTACCACTAAACATATTCATCAAATCACCGATAGATCCGCCGCCACTGGAGCCGGGGCCGTACCGCAACTTGTCCAAATCCGTTAAACTAGATCCTCGCCGAACACGGAGACGGTAACCAGTAACATTAGAGCGACTGGAGAAGACTTGTTCACGGTTTATATCCGCCTCGCTGGCCGCTTGGCCCTTACGACTTCGCATCATTTTAAACATTTGAATAACTTTTTAAACTTCGTACCGTACTAACGTTCACATTTGCACTGAAACGTTACCTGAAGTGAAACTTAATTTGCATATAGATAGCAGATAGGTGCGCGCGCGTCGCGTCATTAGGGCCATGGCCGCCCGCAGGATGTCGCTATCGAGTCCTCGTGTACTTCCGTTGACAACAACGAAATATTTTTACACACAAAAGATGTTGACTGGTCCGAGCCTTTTTACGAACTGAACGACGTATAGTTCAATATGTATGCATGTGTAGCTGTAGCAAGTCAGTTGAACTAATGAGGTGATCGGGTTCAAAGCGTCACGGGACACAGCGGGCGGTGCCGGCCACTTAACGAATAGGCCCGTTAAGCAATGGATGTCTGTGACTGCAAAATGCTTTTTTCTTAACTAATTAAATATATATTTTAAAATTCAATAGTTATGACATAATTCTATTCAAATTAATATTAATAAGAGTGTTATTTTTAATCTGGATAAATAATGTGATTACGTTTATTTAGTTTTCGATAGTATAAAGTATGAGAATGATAAATTAAAGGTACCACTGATCGGTAGTTAGTTCATGATGCCATTAAAATAATCATCCAACTGTCAACAAAATCGTTATGTAAACAAGAAAATTGAGTAAACATTTCAAGTCTCATTTGTTAAAAATTTTAAATACCAATTTTATATTTTAATTTGAATGTATATATTTTTTTTTAATTTCAATGTTTTCATGAAATAAAAAAAAATCACTAACCCTCTAAAAGTCGTAACATTCAAATTCGCCCTTATCTTCAAGGTTACTCATTAAGGGGTCGGAACCATGCGGCGAAATAACAGCATTTTCACATTAGCGGTACGTGGTCACATTGAGTCCCGACAGGGGGCGCCACACTATACCTTGTTCTTAGACTTTTTTTATTGTTATGAAATGTGCTCTGTATGAACAAATAAAATACTATAAGACGTATCACCAACAATTTATCAAACTGTTTACCCATAATCCGTAAATCGTCGCGTTTATATTGTCGAAATCATAGCTTATTGTGGGACCATGCGGGGTACACAATCACTCTAAGAGAAGACGTATGGAAAGTTTGCTATGAAACTCAAAAAAAAACAACACCATTTTTAGCAATACACAAAACAGTATTAGCACTTTAATTATAATAAATTCACGTATTCAAAACGGTAACCTGCCTAAATATAAATTGGTATATATTTAGTTTTTGGCTATTTTATCAATATAATGGGTAATTTTACTTAATGTACCGGATAGTTATATTTACGTTATAGGACTTTAACGAAGCTTAACTATTGTATTCAATTTAATGAATATTGGACTCATACAGCGCTCTAACAAATGAATAGGAAATTTAGATGTTATTTCATTGTGTTTTTTTTTTTGGTCTTTCGTGATTTTTATTAGTCATGAAAAGCACCGCGACTATTTTTTTAATCAGTTTGGTTTTAATAATTGTTTTAAATCAATGTTTAATTATAATAATTGTTTTAAACAAATGTTTTATAATCAATTTTCTCGTAAAAAAATTAATATTCAAAATCTCATTTATATATCGAAGAAATGAACTGTTAAAATACTAATATTAATCAAAATAGATTGTTAAATATACAACGATGAAAACTCACTCAGGGTAAATGCACGTTTGTAAATAAACCCTAGATAAGGTAAAAATGCACAAAGATTTTTGTTATTTCTCCATCAAAACTAAACTAAAAAAAGTGACGAGAGAAACATTTAATAAACAAAATGAACAGACGAAAAATAAATGAAAACGTATCATGTTTATTTCGTCACGTATATAAAAAATGACTCACGTTTAGCTGCATGACGATCTTGTTGTAAGCTCGATGCCACCGCTGTTTCGGTGTCAGCTTCGGCTGCTCCGGCTGGAAATCTAATTGTTCCGCTTTTTCCCTTTCTTCGTCCTCTTGGAAAACCGTATCATCTTCATTATAAGCTTCATCGGCTTCATTAAATTGTTCTTCTTCGAACTTCTCCGTCTCATCTCTATAAGCATCGTCTCTATCATGGAAGCTTTGTTCCTCGTCCTGATATTCGGAGCCTTGCTCGTCAAACGAATCTCTGGATTCTTGGAATGTATCAAAGTCTTCCGGCACTTCGTGATATGTTGTTCGTTCGTCTTGAAATGTGACTTTTGATTTATCACTAATGGCTTCTGAAAGAGATTAATTCGCTAAATAAACTATGCAACCTCATGTATATCTTTGTTCTATTTGAAGGTTTTCGAATATTTTATACCTTAAAAACCTTTTAGCATCCAATTTTAAGCAATTTAGTATTACTTTTTTGAATCGGATATCTGTATATTTACATGAGCGTTTAATGTTTTGATTTTAATTAAAATTCATTATTTGCTTTGTTCATCATCGTCACTTCCTATCAGAATATCGAATCGTAAAGACAACAGTAAGCAATATGCGCTACTTACCTTCTTGTGTGGTTGGGACGGGAAATTTCTCTTCTATTAGAACAGAACTTTGTGATGTCTTTCGATCAGGTATCGAAGGTGCTTGACTATGATAACTATCAACGGATGGTTTGCGCATTTGTGAGAGAGTTCTCGTAGGGGAAGCAGTCTTTTTTAAGCTCGGACTTGAAACCTCCGGTGCGTGACTTTCCGTGTCGATTTCTTCTTGAATTGTTTCATGCATGTACTCATCGCCATGATACCTGTCTAAAGAAGTTCTGTCTCGGTCTATGCTTTGATCTAATTCAGTCTTTTGGTACTCTTCGTCGTAGGCACTTTCGTCAAAACTCGATTGAGCAAAGTCCTCCGGTGCGTCGGGTAACGTCCGTGTCCGTCGCACTGAAGGTCTTTGTATAGATTCCTGTCTCCGGAGTGATGGTGTCCTTGGTAAGACAGGTGTACTTGTTGTTGTAGCGGCAGTAACTGTTACTGAGTTTGGCACTTCGGGGACGGATGTAGTAACGGGAGCTGTGGTACTCGTAAAAGGCGTTGAAGGGGCTACGGTTGGTGTTATTTGACTAACAGAAGTTGTAGTTGCTTGTACTGTAGTTGTCGGTTGGCTCAAAGAAGGTGGAGCAACTGCAGCGGCTGCGGCACCAAAAAAGCTACCAAGTTTTTTAGCGCCGCCAGCCATTAAAGAACCTAATGTAGCTGCTCCCGTTAATACAGTGGACTGAAGTTGTTGCGTGGGTAACTTCTGCTGTTGCTGTTGCTGTTGTTGCTGTCGTTGTTGTTGCTGCTGTTGTTGCTGCTGCTGCTCTCTTTGTAATTCCTGTTGTTGTTGTTGTAATTGTTGCTGATGATACTTTTCCTGTTCTTGGTCATATTGTTGCTGCTGAAACTCTTGTTGTTCTTGCTGCTGCCTGTAATCTTGTTCCTGATCTTGGTATTGTTGTGACTCGTACTGTGTTTCATATTGTTTGTCGTACTGCTCCTGACTATACTGCTGTTCTTCGTACTGACTTGTTTCGTATTGATCTTGTTCATATGTTTGTTGGTCATATTGTTTTTCTTCGAATTGTGACTCAAATTGTTGGTTCTGTGTTAAATTGTCCTCATATGATGGTTCATACGTCTGTTGATATTGGAAATCAGTTTTCGTTTCTAAGTAGCTTTCCTCTTTGTAATCCTGATCTTGAATTTCGTAGTTACATTGCTGTTGACTTTCATAAGGCAAATCATACTGTTGGTAACTTTTACTTGAATAGCTTTCTTGTTTTGTTGTGACAGGCGGTTGTGGTAAATAATTAACTGTTGTTGTTACAGTTTTCGATGTTATAGTGTCGACGTCGCTCTTCGCTGTATAAGATAATTGGGTTGTGTTTTCTGTTTCACCCCAACTTGATTTTTGAGCTGAAAAAATAAACACTTTTTGAATCAACTTATTACACGAACACCACATGTTTATGACGACAGAATCTCACAAACACTGATACAATAAATGTAATTCAATATAAATTATAACGCCGGAAGTTTTTATCGAGAATATTTTACGCGTCATTCTATATATAATCCTTTGTTATTTTTAATTCTATAAATGTCGACATGGATAAATCGAATGATATTTAATATAAGGTATATAATAATTTTCTGGATAATTACCAGTTGCAGCAGGCGGGGTCGCGTGAGGGGTTTCATCGAAGAAAGGTTGCATACCTTCATCGTCGTAACTACAAAGATATGGTTAACATAATTATATTTTTTTACTTTTAAATAATTTTTGCTTAATGGCTAATGTAGTTGGTATATTTAAACTGTACCTTGCATTATAATTAGTGTCTTGGTGCTGTTCAATGGCAGTGTCTTGATATTGTGATTGATAACCGTAAGTGTCGTAGCCATAACTTACGTCAGGTACGGCTCTCTCAGATTCTGTGGACCAATCAAACTTCTTAACAAAAAAAATAAATTCATACGAATATATTCAAATACGAATGCTAAACATTCGGTTGCTCATCTCTGCCATCGCTCAACGAGATAGAAAAGACCTAAGGAAATTTCCAGTCCTGGAGAAAATAAATTACTTTTACTGTCGGAAGCCAAGAACCCCTGGTAATGAAGTAGGGCAACATACAATATTTGACCTGCTGGTATTTCATATATATGCAATTCCGTTTTATTTCCTCAGTAACAAGTACCTTGTGTGTAAGGCACATGTGTTTGCGTGGTCACGACCGGGACAACGGGTGCGACCGACGCAACGATAGAGGCAGGCTGTGGCAAGGACACGAGGGGCACGGGGGCTGGCGCGGGTGCGGGGGGCAGTCGGGTGGCACGCGGCGGCCGCGGCAGACGCCTGCCCCGCCGTGCGCTGCCGTGCTCGCTGCCCGGCGGCAACGGCAACGCACGACCGCGTTTAGGCGTCGATGATGGCGTTGCTGGAAGTAATGATACTGTGATTTATTTGCGATTAAATGTTCTCCAACTTTAAAAAAGCGATTTCTTATTCTTCTACGATATTTTATTATATCATAGCATATATTGTATTAATATATCAAGTACCAGGAAGACTAGCCGCCGTCCTCCTCGGCCGAGGCCGGTACGGAGCCATCTCGTTGTAATCCGAATAACGAGATGAGGGAGGCAACTGGAACAAAAAACGATTAATATTTAGGCTCTCAATATCTCGATATACTAAATTTAATAATATTTGAAAATGACTTCTTTATTCCCCGAGAAAAAAAATTCATTACTCTTAAAAAATCGACTAAACTCTGTAACCAGCCGAACACAATCCAAAGGATCAAGACTATTCAACTCTCACCTGTTTGGTCGGCAGCTGAGGCAACTGCACAACTGAGGATCGGCGCTTGTTGACGATATTCTCGTACTCGATGGAGGTGAGGCCGTAGCCATCGTCGAACAGGTACCGGCTGTCCCACGGCCGCGCCTCGTACGACCCGTACGGGTAGCTACTGGAGTCATAGTATTCCTCGTAGCTTGGCGTGTGTAAGAGAATTTTTAAATATCAGTTAAACGGTACAGTTCTC
>JAODUI010000013.1:2243827-2254753 GCA_027563995.1 Papilio gigon
CCCGCCCGCTCGCCGCCTCGCCGCCTCGCCGCGAGCCTACAGGCCGCGGCACATGCCTCCGGCGCGCCCCCGACCACGCGCTGCGGCACCCCGACGCCTCCTTCATCGGTACACGCACTCACACATCCCCCGACACCGCTCCGCTACGCCGCTACGCCGCTCCACCGCTACGCCCGCTACTGACGCCACTCCCGCCGGTGCGGACACATCGCACCAAAGCTCGTCGCTTCGTCGCGACTACAAATAAGCCTCCGAAGGCGCATCCACGCGTTCTTAACTTCGCGTTCTGCGCGCATGCGCAGCCCGAACGTCTTCTGACATCGCCGGCACCCAGATTATTTTCGCCAGGCGAGGTAAATACCCTCCCATCGATCGGGCCCGGTTAAACTAGATGCAATTATTGCACTGCCCTAGTCCCGTTAATGCAATTTTTAGTATTGCAAACGACCAAGTCGTGCCGGTACGCTTGATGACACTCACCGAGCAGCACACGAACTAGGTTATTACGAGTACTTCAAAATTCAAACTGTTATAAATATTCACGACAACGAAGTGTTCTTGCGAACGGGCAGTTATATATAAATTAAAACATTTTTTAATTTGTCGAAAAAAAAATGTATTGCACTTTAAATGTTCGGTGATAAATATTGATAATTCAAAATAATGTAAATGGTTTGAAAATGTAAGCAGACTAACTCTGTTTCACACAACATCTTAATTTTACTATAATCATTGTGTTTATACAAGCTCGAAAATCAAAGCATCAAGATCTTTGGTAAAGAACATTGTTAACAATGAATACACATTCGAATGAAATTCCAAACACGCGGCACATGTCTCTGAAGATGACATTTATTTTCCTAATATTTTAAGTGCGTTGTTTTAAAATAACTAATATAGTAAATTATGTAATAACCATTACAAATGCAAGATATTCAAAAATATACTATAGTTTAAATTACACAACTCAAAGAATTCAGTTAAATTAAAATAAATATGTTTTTCAATTGCAATACGATGATGGGAACGGAGATGCCGTGTGATGAGGTCAGGCGCGAGCCCGGCCGACTGGAAAATCTTAAAACCTTGACATTTGCACATTTTCATAATGAGCGTGAGCTTTTCTCTCAAATATTCTCTTTTTATGTGCCATGCTACCTGCATCTGCACTCTTTTAATTGCGTCTTTTTTATTAAAAGTGGTCATATTACTATATGTCCTTACATCGCAAAGATATTAATTATTTTATACTTCATAAACGTTAGAAAAATCTCTTCTAGATATTTAGAGCATTGCCGATTCTGTTAGTTTCACATATCTAGTCCAAAAAGGTTTCAATAAATTTGGAACAGTAATGTTACGATTAGTAAAAAGCAAAGCGTCAGGCGACCTCCAACGCATTCTCCTCCGTTAGTTATAGGCTAATGGTAGAAAACAAGGCGACACAAACATCCGTAAGACGTAAGTAGGTGGAGATTTGAGACACCCGTTGGGCACAGTTCAGTCACACCTTTCCGTGGTCATATACCACATTGATAAGCCTACGATCAAGTTAGTCGAGGCGTAAAAGTATAGTAGTAAAAGAATATGAGAAGAAGGTATGATGCGCAAGCGTTTCTTATCTGAACTTTCCTATTTATTCAACAAGCGAACTTAAAACGAAGTTTCTTTTATAAGCATCAAACTAGGTATGTCTTCATTGTTCAGACTAATAATTGCGTGTAGATCTAATTCTTTTTCTCTTATTTAAAACAGGCACATCCCTGTCAATGAGTATCGTACATCGGTGTTACGTAACATACACGTGGTGCCGGCGTCACTCAGCATTTCCCGACCGCCAACGGAAATCTACGAGCCGGAATTCAAATATCGATCGGGAGGAGCGCGCGAACGCGACACGGCCGTGACGTCACCGGCGACTACCCTCGCCCGATGTACTTGGCTCGAGCACTTACAAATATGTATTCTAATCCGAATGTTTTTAGGTTCATAATCGATAGTTTTCATTTTTGAAATACAATCGATCTAGTTGGCTAGGTCCACTAGCCGTAGTCAGTGTACCGCCGTGTCTCCTGACCCACATTAAACACACCGACCGTTACCTTGTCGGTGTGAGGCTAATAGCCCCTGGAACAATCAATCATTTATCGTGAATACATGATTGCAACAATTCAATTCACAAAAAAAAAATACCCACTAAAGTAACTTAAAAACAAAAGAAGCAATTAACACCGAGATTACATTTAAATGTACATAATCTCTGCCTACCCTCTGGATGTCTAGAGATATTGTTTGTTAAATACTTTATCATCCTTAACCTTATAGTTTACCAGAATTACCCGTACATAGGAGCCAGTTAAAAAGATAAAAAGCTACAAAACCACCAGTGACTTAGTAGGAAAATGTTTCTTTCAATTTCGTACATTCAGAACGAAACATTTATCTTGTAAATGTATTTTAAATTTGCAATTTATAGTTTTCCGGATTCACCTGTTACCTGCACGGTTACTTCAATTCCCCAACATCCGGTTTATGAGAGTGAAGATATCACCAGCAAAGGCCACCGGTATACTTTCAGTTTAAACTGAGCAATTTGTTCAGTTAAAACTTCCGTATGCAAACTGAGAACTATAGACAACTTAAATTTTGCCTAAACACGTGCGATTTGAAAAACTGAAATAGGTAGGAGACTTGAGTAGAAAAATTGGAATTATTTTTTTGTTATGGACTACTGTTTTTTTTTTACAAAAATTAAGTAATGTTATTTACAATGTAAATCGCTGAAGGTACATTAAGCTTAAAATACCTACTGCTCATTTTCAATCTACCTCCTTAGATTTTTTTATTACAAATTAAAAAAAAAACAACATTGACAGCAGGTATTTATTAAAGTACATAAATGTCTTTTACAGTTTACACAGATAATTGGAAACAAGAGAAATGATTTATACATTATTCAGAATACATAATTAACCATTACATTCAGTCCATAGATAACCTATAAATATGTAATCGGGACAAAAATGAGGCGAAGAAAATCACCCGGAAGCGTTTTGTTCGGTAAATTACCTCAGTGTTGTCACAATACAAAATGACATTTCAAAATTGGAGACTCGATAAAACGTCAAACTTGTATGAAATTCTTTTTTATAATTATAATATCATCATCATCAGCCTTTCTCTATCATATGCTGGACATAGGCCTTCCCCAATGCCTTCCACGTCTTCCAATGACTTCCCGACGTTGGTACACCTGAATGGAAATCGTCGCCTGTTGTAATATGAGTGTTATATTTGCTTCGGTATACTTCACCGAAAATAAAAAAAATACTAGTCCATTAAACTTACTGTGTATTAAAATATCCTATACATAAAGATGCAACCTAGCTGTGTCCTATATATGCAATAGTGAACCGTCTTTTACCTTATATTTGGCAAGGACAAACAAAACGAGTATTTCCCGTCGGTCCAATTGATCGGTAGATTGATCGCCCCAGCGGGAAACAACGAAAAAAAAACAACTTTAAAATAAATACAAATAAATAAATACCATTCCCTTTGGGTGTATTTTAAAATACATTTAAATTAAATAATAACTTAAAAATAAGTTCCATTTTAAGGCTTAGCCTAATTATCTTCAATGTAATTGAAGAAGTTGGAAACTCATTTGACGCATGATTAACTCTTTAAACTAATTTTCATTCCATTAGAGATCTTCCAATAATCATGTGAGGTTCGAAAGTGGAAGGGTTTTCGAAAAAAAATCACGAAAATTCACAAGATAGGAATTAAATAAGATTTCGTGCATATATACAATCACACTGACACGGGAAATTATTAAGAAACACTTGTAAATTTTCAATATGACTTTGTACTAAAGAGTCGTTTGATACCTGACCTCTCAGTACTTCATACTATGGGTATCAAAACAACGGTAAAAAAAACTTTATCATCTCGACAATAAGAGTGTTAGCAAAACTCACAAATCACTTGGTTTATACATGTCAAACTCTAAACATATAGCCCATAAATGGTGTTTTTTTTTTATAAAACATTAATAGATTTTTCTACATTTACTAATATTTCTTGTAACGATTCCAGGTAAGCTTGAAAAAGCTTATGTTAGAAATGGTTCACGAAAATAGTCAAATGGTGGGTTTCGAACCAGCGACCGCTAGATCGGTAGTCCGTCCCATAACCATTAGACTATTGGCGCTTCGTTTCACATGACATGTTGTAATCCTTCAACAAATTTAAGATATTTTTCATGTCTATCTGCGTAGTTATCTAAATTAATTCTCATTTCTTGAATAAACTTCTTCTCATGGCCCAACATCACATTGAAAAGTACACTTGAGTACATACAATTAGAGTCATACTTGACCATCTTCGCCTGCTGTCTGTCCTCACCATAAGTACATTTCTTACATGTATTCCTAACCAAAACACCATTACTCTTTGTCAAACAAAAATGTTCATAGATAATTTCAATAATTTCATGCACAATAAATCTTCTATGATACCATAAAGTTTCATGGTTTTTATAAAACTGAATTAATTCATTATTGATTGCCAATTCATTGAAGATTATTTCTAATTTACGACAGATGTAAACACTATCTACAATACACGAACAGTACTTGATTGTATTAAATAATAATAAATTAACTAAATCATTTTCAGAATATGTTAAGAAATTTTCTTCGGAAACTTGTATAGTTGAATCAATTGGAAAATTATTGGCTAGAATTCTAACAAAAACTTTTCTTAAGTTCTGATTAATTGTGAATTTCTTCCACGACTCTTTGTTGAGTAAATAAATATTTCTTATACAAAATTGTCTATAATGAAAACAACTGTAATCTGACACATTCTTAGCTGCCCATTGCTGGGAAAAATTATATTCCTTCATGTATTGATCATAAATATCAAATAAAGGATGATCTAATGTCTTCAGTTTGTTTACAAACCACATCCGATGATTCCAACTATGATAATTGTTTGGACTTCTGTCTGATGCTTGAGTACAAATGTTCAATTCTTCATTTATAACTTCTCTAATAGTGTTCATTTGCAATGACTTATCTACAAGATAAAAAAATATGCTATTGAAAATTCTGCTATGTAAAAAATACTTAATCACACTCATAATTCTAGTGGAAGCTACCAACAATATTTACACTATATTATTAATTACTTCTTACACTCAGTCTTCTATTTCCAATGTTGCTTAGACTGGATTTAGTAAGAAAAACCCATAATTAAGTGAGTCAAATTGTAGCAATTTTTAGGTATTTTGAGAGATAAATTGGCAAATGTCTTACAATAAACACTTATGTAAAATCATACCTGCAAATATAATACCCAGAAGCCATCTTCTGTATGCAAAAGCATCATTACATTTTGGTTTCCTTGATATTATTAATCTTATGAAATGCAACTCGGAGTAATTGTCAAGCATAGATTTCTCTACTAACATACGCCGTTTGTTCCATAAAGTACTTAAATCAGGATTAAGCAAAAGTGTCACATTCAGTAATTTTATCATACGATCAGAATTAAGTGATGAAACCTTGAATACTTTACGTCTCCCCTTAGGACAATACCTATCCATGATTTCGGAATAGCAGTACATGTAAACATGTTTGATACACCAAGACTCCAAACCGAGACAATTTTCTAAATACAGAACAGGTGACTTGTTTCTGAAGTTTGTATCAACGGGAACAATATCGAAAGAGCGTCTGAAAATTTAGACAGTGTTAAAAAAATTTATTATTGACTAAAAACAAAGTAAAAGTTGATTGAATGGTTGCCAATTTCCGAACACTTACAACTCAGCAATTCTAGAAAACACAGCATGAATATCTTTTATTATTCGCTCTACTAGAGCAAATTTATCTTCTTCCATTTTAAAGTATTGCACTATTAATTACTTGGTTTGTATAAAATTCAATCCTGATTCATGTAAACAATAATTCTAACCCATTTTAATGTTTACGTATCTGAAAAGAAAGAAAATGTAAATGACACAGTACCACAGATATGACAAAAAAGCTGAAATTTGTAAAATATTGGATTAAACTATATGTATTTTCACCAAGCTTACCAAGAAATCGCTTATCGTAATATAAATGTATTAATAAGCTTAAGTACAAGTATTTCACAACCACGTAATTTGTAAAATTTTAATTTCTTGAAATTTACAAGTCCATCCATTCGGTAAAAAGATAAAAACATGTTTTTGACATTGACAGCTTTTAGTTGTCGTTTGACGTGATATTTATGATGTGTCAGTAAAAATTATTTCATCCAAAAAAGTATTTATTTAAGTGAAATTATTATTTAATGTAAAATCATTCGTTTATTCCTATTAAACCCTTGAAAATGGTAACTTGAATGTTTAACAAATCGTAAATTAACCAAAGCTGTTACATTTTTAGGTTAAATTTAAAACTTTTTTGTTTCAGAGCGCTATATTTAATTTTCAAAGCTTGTTATCAGTGATTTTGTTATTGATATGCACCTGTGCTTACTTCAGATCTTTTTTTCCTAGTATTATGGATCGAAATAAGACTGGGTAAGTAATAAAGTCAATGAAAATCACATTATTTTAATTTATCCTTTAGATATCAACTTCAAATAGTCGTATGCCCATAAATTTAGTTCAATGGCCATATCAATTAAGAAAACGCAACGATGCATTGCTTCAAGATATTAAATATATGACTATTATTAAAAGGACATTACAAAATGTCCAACGAAATTGTTCGATTCGTCTGTATATATATGCAAAATAATAGATATTAATTTTGTTATAGGTTTCTCGGCACCTTTTGGAAGTGTGCAAGGATTGGTGAAAGAAAATCACCTTATGTGGCAGCATGCTGCGTTCTAATGGCTTTCACTATATTATTCTTAACTTAGTTTAATGTGTAGGTACTGTTTAAATTAATATATATTTTTTATTCCAATTTCTCTAAGTTTTTTTATTAATGATCACAAATATTGATGAAAAATGTTCACTATTGTAGGGAGAAGTTAGTTTTAGGTTAATAATTGAATTACATCCATACATTAATTGCATACAATTCGCCATCCATTGTGTATTTATCAGGGTTAAATTATTCATAATTCAATGATTAAAAAAAATCTCACTTTCTTTTTATAAACTTAATAAATATTATATAACTCAGTTGAAAAGGTTATATTCAAATAAAAAAAAAATATTTCGAGTTAACCTTTATTTTAATGTTTCTTCATAAATAAAACAAAATAAGCATTAAATATGGAGATATTCCACTATCCAAACATTATTGCTGTGTTAGGTTACAGATTGTCTAAAACGGGCTGTATTTTGAACATAACCTTAGGACTTTACAATGTCAAAACATTAATGAAAAACATGTTATCTTGCTCTGGAAGAAAAAACTATGACAAGGACATCATTATCAGGTGTAAGCCTTCCCCAAAGATGGCCTCGACGATCGGTCCTCGGCCGTCTTCATCCAGGATGCTCCCGCAACCTTGACCAGATCATGGACACAGAAGAACATGTCTTACGTAAATGTATTATCATTGTGAACACAAAGGCATATATCCTATTTACTTTTTATGCAAACATATTGAATGCAACTTTAACATTTCACTGATTCAAAAGTTTATTTAAACTATATTTATTTCCTTATTTATTTCTATGTTGGCAATAAAAAAAAAACAACTTTTTATTAACAATATGAAATGTTGTCAGCCCAATTATGACAGTCTTGTAATTATAAACAGTGTTCAATCTTACAAGTACATCACAGCTAACACCAGAAGATGCATGTTGTAAAAATATAAACTGTCTTTAAGGCATACTTACAATATTTTTATATTATTTCGGGTGATTATTTACTAAACAGGCAAAAACAAATATTTATACTAATTATCGTTTCTTTTATTTTCAATAAAAAATATTAATTCCATTGAATAGTGAACATTTTATAAGGTACAATTTTTAATTTCTTGTGAATATTTAGTGCGTTGGGTATTTCAACGTTCCGGTGTGATTATTGTGCGAATAATCGAACATTGAACCTAATAATTTGGTAACTCATTTTGCAGTGAATTTTAAATTGTACACAACGTACATAAACTTTGGTGGATAAATAATATTAACCTAAATAATATTAGAAATAATTAACCAAATAAAAACAATGAAACGTTCGACTTTAATGTCTTTTAACAGTATTTAGGACAGGGCAACATTTAAATAAGCCCTTTAGATGCTGGCAATACTAGATTGACATCTGACTTTGATCGATACTGCATGTCAGGGAACAAAGAAATTACACATTTTACATTATCTATACGTTCTCCGACATCAGTAGAGGCTAACTTAAAAGATAATACGTGAAGGGATATGCAGATAAAGTAATCTAAAATAAATATGTAAAACCAAATAAATAAACATAATCGTAATTTTAGTGGAATATATAGCCACGAGGCGTTTTGTGCGCCTCATACACTTTAATACACGCATGCCAACACTCAGAACTATCAAAATTAAGTTTTTTCTTCCATTCGAAAAATCAAAAATAAAAATGTTCTCTCAAAATCGCATCAATTAGCGATAATACTGTTTCAAGAGGGCTAAGATATAATTACGAATTACAAATTACAACATTACTTCGTTTATATTACATCAAATTGAAAATATTGCTTTCAAACAAGTAATCTAGATACCAACTTTCGATGAATACAACACATATCAAGGAGAAATTCACGTCTATTAGAAAATACACGCAAGCGTTTAATACGAAGCGAAGTAATATATTAGACCACGACAATAGACTTTAATAAAGTACTCTAAAACGTTACACGTAAGCCACGATCATTATATATGTTAGATTTGAAATATAAAACGTTATTTATTATGCGTCAACAAGTTATATAACGAATTTGTAATCACAAGCTAACACGCTGTCTATATAGTATTGCTACAAACCGAGTCCTAGCATGCCTTTCAATCTCTCTGGCGCCGACATCTGCGCACTCTGCCGACAGTTTTTTAACACCAACATTGTGTTCGACTTCGTACATGTACTCCTCGATGTACCGAACAAGATGCCAACGTCCCCAACAATAACTGCGGTGATCTCCGATACCCAGGATCACTTCAAATGTATAAGAATCAATTATATCGACTAAGTACTCGTCTAACGTCTCGGATGTTAAATAGTTTAAATTTATTTAATAGTTTTTGGGTATTCAAAGCGATTATTAAAAAAAAATCTACTTTATTTAATGATTAACAACAATGTATTTGCTTTTTATAATTACTTAAGGGACGTAATTCATATCGATTTACGTACGATATCGACATTTTTAATATCGATATCAAAAAAATCGATTATTTTTTTTTTATTTCTATGCGAAAGATTGAATATTCTTTGGAATATATATATAGACCCAGTTAGTAGCTAATAAGCGAGGCTCCAACACACGTCGTTCACAAGTTAGCGATTACAATATTGCACTGTGTATTCTCAACTCGGACGTAACTCCGGCGCAGCGCACGCAGCGATACTTAGGCCACCCGTAACATGGGACTGTGTACTAACAGTGAATAAATAATTTCTTCATATAATTCATCTAAGATACATTAAGATAAAAATAGTGATTATTTCGTTCTAGATAAAACTAAAGATTCATATAGATTTCAAACACACTAACATACAAACATCGGCCGGCCAGTGACTAGTCTGGCGGCCACCGACATGCGCCTAACAATAGCAACAACGAATACATCACAGGGCGCTCCGCTGTCCTCGGCTGCCGGCTGCCAGCTGAACCATCTGGAAAATTACATTAAACTAACAGAAGGTCTTTTAGGCGTTAGGGTCCTTTATTTATAATTAAGGCGATATTACTTTATTATAACGCGATATTTTTGTTTACGTCTCGTCACACCTACGTCCTGCCGGTCGCAGGCATATTTCGGTCGGTGTCATTGCGTTTTCATTGTTGTTGTCGTTGTTGGTTTGTTGCGTAGGAATTGTCGGTCTAGTTGTTCAGTTCAGTTGGTTTGAGCAAGTCTTGTAGCCAAACAATTCCATTGGATATACTAGCACTTCTGGAGCGATATTAAGTCAATAGTTAATAACAGTATACTAATATAAAGGTTGTCACATATCTTTGCGGAACACCGTACGCGTCGCTGCGCAGAAGTCTATTCTAGATATGTCAAAGAAATGCAACGGGAAGGCACTGCGGAGCGAGCAAGTAAACTTTAGCCGTCATATTTGATATGACATATACCAGAGCTCAGTAGTGCGGCTGGTGCAGCTGGTGCAGCTGGTGCAGCGGCGCGTCGCGCTCGGGCAGCTTGCGCACTTTCATTGTGCCGTCCGCGCCGCACGAGAACATGCGCCCGCAGTTGTCTGCATCAACACCAAACACCGTTGTTATAGTTCATTTGTTTAACAGATTGACTTGTCCTTGGCAATTAACCTATTTCTTCCACGTCTTGTAACATGTCGCCAATATTGACAATATATTTTTTAATTTATCCATCATCTAGTTCCGTTCGATTCTCGTCTTTGCAGAGTATAGTCGAGTTTGGAAAGTGTAAACACCGTTAGGACACACCTAAAAAAACAACCATAAGATATGCAAGAAATGTTGTTACCGATGTGTATTTGCGTGACGCCCTGTCCGATGTGCTTGAAGAAGGAGCTGCGCGCGTGCTCGCCGGCGAACGTGTGCAGAAGCTGGTGCGTCGCCAGAGAGAACACCTGCCATACAGTTTATTTAAATATTATTTTACTTTGAAATCTATTTATTAAATAAAAATCAATTAGAAAAAACTATTAAAACTTTCGTGAGCCATTTCACTACACTACTTATAAAACGGCTTAACTCACGTGTAACTCGGTGTCAGTA
>JAODUI010000013.1:2254853-2282892 GCA_027563995.1 Papilio gigon
TACATATGTCGGACAGTACAAACACTGATGAGGACGTCGCTTACAACAGAGCCAACCTCACAGAAACATCTCGACATTCGGGCAGACGATATTTTACATTTGGCCGCGACACAGATGCTTTCATCACATTAGCACGTGCAAAAGTCAAATAATTTATGTGTATATGTCGATTTGAATAGATTTTAGATTTGTTAATGCACTAAGTCCCACTGCGCGCGGACATCAGGCGCGAGATCATTGTGAGGTTGGGCACACTCGATGGGCTCGAAACTAGTCGGTACTGACACCGAGTTACACGTGAGTTAAGCCGTTTTATAAGTAATTAGAAAAAACGATATTTTGCGTTAACAACAAATGACTTTTCTGCTCACTCCCTCCGTAACAACCTAACGTCATAGTCAATATGGGAGGGCTAGTGTGCGTGTACCTTAATGTCGCCGTCCGCGGCACCGACGGCGTAGTAGTCCTCTCGCGGCGACAGCGCGACGCACTTGATGGGTGCGTGGTGCGCGTGCAACTTGTGGCGCGGGGCGCGCGCGCGCAGGTCCCACACGAGCACGTCGCCGCGCCGCCCGCACGACACCAGCGCGCCCGCGCAGCCCGCCCACGACACGCACGCCGCGCCGCCCTCGTGACACGTCCACGCTGAGAACAGGACATTATTACAATCTCGTATCAAATTACTAAAATAAAATAAACTTTGAATTACATTTATTTGTTTAAGTCAATTCGTAGTTTATTATTTTATTGAATAATAAGTTTTTTCCCTATATGTCTCATTTATTACATAACTTAAAAAAAATGATTTAAAGTCTACAAAGTTTGCATAAAGTTTCATTACTTACAAACAACAAGTGCTTTCTTTATCGGCATCAGCGTGTCCCATATGGCAACATTTTTGCTCTCCGAACTGTGCCCGGCTGGAAAATTTTATCGCAAATTAATTATTTTATATCATTAATAATTACGGTTGGGGACCAGGAGTATGGGGCGTCCGCTCTTCGAGTAGACCGACGACTTGGTGCGGTCGGTAGGAAGTTGTTGGTAGCGGAAGGCGGAGGACCGCATACTGTGGAAGACATTGGGAAAATCCCATGTCCAGCAGTGGACAGACAAGCGCTGATGATAACTATGATGTCATTAACAAAAAAAATATTAAGAAGATTTATAAATATACCTGTGGCGACTAGACTACAGGAGCCGAGGAAAACGAAGTCGCTGATTCCTTTACTGTGACACTGATGAGTCTGGAAAATAAATGATGAAATTTAGAAAAATTTCAAACATACCAATGTCGACAGTTGATGTGAAAGCACTCACGAAAAATGGTCTTGGTGATGCGTGCGCGGTGGGCTGACCGTGCGCGTTGGTTACAGGCGGGTGTGCGTGCGCGGGCGCTGGAGGGTGCAACTGCCACATGGCGAGGTTGCCGTCAGCGTCCGCCGCCGCGAACTTGTTACCGTAGTCGGAGAATCGTACGCGCGTCACTTTGGCGAAGGCGCCCGGCGCGCGCGGCGACCACACGCACGACGGGTGGCCCCACTCCCAAAGTTGGACCGAACCGTCAGCTCCCCCCGTCAGATCTGCAAACAACCTTAATATCATAATCTACATAAATTTTAATACTGCTACTGACTAGAACTTTTTTTTTATATAAAAAATGGATAGTTTTTGTACAGGTTATACACAATTTTTAAAAAACACTTACACAAAGGCTGCGAAGGATGCGCGGCCATACGTTTGATGTTGTCAATCTTATGCTTCAGGACCTGAATGTATTACAGGTAAATTAGTACCACTTACTGAAACACATTGCATTATATTAATGACTAACACGTACGGTCAACAATCATATTATAATGTTACAAATACATAAATACAAATGGCGAGGGCGTATAATGAATCGTACAGCGATCACATAAATAATAAAACAAAACTAGAACGAAAAACAAGTTGAAGCGTCTATACTGAGATGATACCATACAAAATAAACGACGAGCAAACTGGTCGAAAATAAAAACAACTGAATTCAACAACTTCAATGACAGACGGCGAACTCAAAGAAGGAAGTCACTAGACTGAAACAAAAAGAAAATAAAAGAATTGAAGATGACCACTAGCGAGCCTTGCGAGTGCTAAGGATACGGGGGAGGTGAAGTGGTCGGTTGCGGAGGTGTGGGCGGTGTAACTGACCGGTCTCATGAGGAGTTTGGAGCGATGCAGCACCAGACGACAATATTTCGCGTCGTGGCAACCCGGGAACTGCAGACCCTTTACCTGCGACCACCAATCGTTTACGCGCACTCGCACACACAACCAAACAATTTTGTATATCTATTTCACAATATAATATGAAGACCAATAACTAAAACGAATGATGAAACCAAGATAAGTTTTTTGTTTCGAATGAAAAATGAAATGAACATCAAATACCGCACTTTAACAAGGCCAAATGTGAAGTTATTTAGAGAGTTGAAGTGTTTTTGATCGTTTTTTTTTAACTAAACGGTGACTATTTTAGTCAACATGATCTGAAGTAAATAATGAGAATAAAATTATTTATCGCACAATCTCCAAGTTCATCACGACACCACGTTATAGTATATTTCAAATAAGAATGCGCGCGCCAATTGCCTTCAATCTGTCAAAAGTATAGATAAAAAAAATGACAGTTTTAAAATAATTACCACATTAAAGACATCACTTTATTTTTTTACATTTTTCAATTTAAGGTATGACGTCACAGTATGTGGCATAAGCACATTCTTATTAGCAACGCATGGTATAGATTAGAAAAAAGCGCGAGAAGCGTCAGCGCACCGGCACGAACACAAGACCAACACCAGTTGCCCGTGACCCGCAACACTCTATCACTGGATACGTATTTAGTTTACATGACTTTGGCGGCACAGCTCAAGTTAAACTGAATATTGATTTGTTATTGTATCATACATTAATAAAAAAATACATATTTTTAATTTAATCAAAAGCTTTAATGCAACATATTAGAAAATTCCAAAATAATACTGTAAATTAAATTTTATGTTTCAACAGTTATTCTACGCATACGCCATTTTGTTTTCTGTGATCGATCGAATCGATAAATCTAAAAATAAATCACATTTAACATAATTCTAATATTATTTTTTTTTACAAAAGTTAAACTAATTGACGTATTGTTATCTCTTTTTGGCAAATAGTATTGTGTTGGGCTGCGCTGCGGTCAGAGCGGGATAGCGATAGTTCCAGTGATACAGTGCTGCGGCGGTGAGTGCGTTAGTGGATGCACGTACTGTGGTGACGTACGCCTCGTGACCTGTTAGCTTTGCGACGCTTGCCCGCCGCTCCTGCTGACATAAGTTACATCTACTAATATTCATAACCCTAATAGTCTATAGCCATCGCACAGTATATCGCTGTCTCTGTCTTTTTCCGAGAGAATGATAGAGACAAAAGATTCAGGTGTGGCGATTAGAAACCGGTAGCAATGTTTATCTCTCGAAAGTGTTAGTTAAATTATTGCAAAATAATCTGACTTTTTAATGGAGCTGTTAGCTCTTTTACTTAATTGTTAAGAAACGCTTTGTATGAACCGTGTTATGTTGGAGAAATATATGAATTAAGAAAACAATAATAATTACTTTTTCGCAACTATATACAATAATGGTGATTGATTTTTTTATGTAACTACATATAAAGCTCTTTATTAGTATTGTGAGTCAGTAAATTTAGTACAATATTTTTAATATGTCATGAAAACATATAGTTATGTTTAATGATGTCGATACATTTATTATTATTAATTAATAAACCCATCATATTATAGTAGTAAGTAAATAGTACTTACCACGCTGGCACCGCGGCCCGTCTGGCTGGCCATGCCGACGGGCATCTGCGGCGCGTTGGGGTTCAGCGGCGAGCTGTTGCCCGTGCCCGGCACTGAACTGTTGTTTGGTCTAAAAGCGTTAATAAGTATGTACTCACGAATAAACTCGAACCGTCGAGATATGATAGGAAGTGTACCTATCGTGATGCTGTATGAGCAGGAAGCCGGTGTCGGGCAGCGCGGCGGGGTCGGCGGCCAGCGCCAGCAAGTCCACCTCGCACTCGTCCTCGGCCCAGCTGGCGCCGCCGCGCAGCAGCAGCGACACGTCCATTTCCTGCACCTCGCGCGCCGTCGCCACCGCTAGCAGCCCGCCGCCCACCTTGCATAGCATTTATCTTAGTCAATCAACTATTGATATCGAATTCAATGGAATTGGGAAACATTAACAAAACTATGTAAACAATTTTAGCTTTATAAGTAATCACTAATATGCTCATACATCCATGTTTGTACCAACAAATTAGAAGAAAAGAGATCACGCCTCTTTGTATATGGTCAACGAAGGTTGTATAAATTCATTTCTATATAGTAAGACTTTAAAAATGACATACCCGATTGAGGCAGAAGGCGGCAATGGAGTCCTGTTCTTTGTGTATAATGCGCACGGGGCTGTGCAGGTCGTCGTCGGCGCGCGGTTGCGGCACGCAGCCCCCGCGCGCCTCGCCGCCCGCGCCCACTCCCGCCTCCGCCGCCACGGACTGCGCGCGCCGCCGCGAGAACACCGCGCGGATGAACACATCCTGACACATTAATTAACAGATCAATATAAAAAAATATTATTTTGAATATCACTCCTTTAAACTCTGTCAGATCTTAACGTAATCATGTTTGTAAATCAATTAACCTGAACTTGTTCCTGTCGTACTAAGTAGCTCCACAGACGTCTCGCAGGCGCTGCGCTGTATAGTGCGGAGTTAAACGGAGTGTTGTGTTTCTCCAACAAGCATCTGTAATAATATTGTTGCGATTGACGACAAACAAACAAATGGACTAAGTAACTAAAGGCTCTTTTAAATACTTGGGTATTTCAAATTTAAAAACTTCGAGTGTAAGGAGCCGCATACATGCACGTATGTACGTTGACGTACGGAAACGTACGCTTATGGGTCACGCGGCTTTAAGAACTTCAATGTAAACGTATAAATCAAGTTTTAATTTGAAACCAGTAGAATCTATGACACTACTAATGTGTTATATAGGCTAGATACAATAGATTCATCACCTGTACTTATTGATGGGCGGTCCCGCGGTGACCTGATCGGGGAAGCAGCCGGGGATGAAGTCCGAGGGTGGGGCCCGCGACTCAAGCGCCTCCGTCAACTGCTGCTGCCACTGGTCCACGCGACGTAGCGCACCGTGCACCATCGGGCTCGTCGTTGCCAGCTCTAGTAAATCAATAAGTAATAAATCAGCTGTATTTGTTAAAATGTATTAAAGAAGTTTTAACATTATATTAATTCGATACTAAGATACAAAAATGTTACTTTTAAATATCTGTGTCACTATCTACTTTATATTTCGATGCGAGAGTTATGACGTCACTAATGCGCAGTATTAATACCTGACATCTCGATGCCGCACAGCTGCAGGAACTGCTGCAGCTTGGTCTGCGCCAGCCGCAGCACGGCCACACGCATCACGTACCACGAGTACGAATCCGGGTCCGAGTGCTCCGTGTTCGCGCCCTTGTGTCTTTTCTCCCTAAAATATTACACATCGATTAAAATAAAAGAACTGAGAGACGTTCGCTAACATCATGTACTAAGACTTAAGAATCAAAATGAAGACCTCCTGTTGATTTACAATAACATTGACAGTTAACCTATTTTATAAATATGAGAGGGAAGCAAACCCATGAACATCCGCAATAGCAGAGGAACTACAAAAGCGTCGCCGGCCTTTGATAAGGATTACTTCGGCTTTACGTCGTAAAAGCAATGAAAGTACTTGGTGTTGGTGTCGAAGATGTCGTCATCGTCAGGCTCGCTGCCGCTCTCCTCGGCGTCCTCCGCTCCAGATTCCGCGGAGTCGTAGTCATTATTCTCAGGATCTTGTTCCGGCGTTGGCTAAAAACAAGGGATTTACAATGAATTTGAACACAATAATATTGTGTCGTTTTACGCGCATTCATGATAAATTAAAAAAAGTCTGGATAAAAAATGAGCGGAAATGGATTCGTATGACATATATTTTAGTTTTAAATAGAGAAGAAAAAGACATTTAAAATATTGTTAAATTACCTTGGTTAGTAAGAAGGTGAGTATACTGCACTGGGGAGGTACGAACTGCTCCCTGTACGTGGGGCGGCCCTCCTGGATGTGCTTGGGCGCGGCGGGGCCCATGCCCAGCAGGCGCATGTGCAGCAGCGCGCGCTTCTCCCGCAGCGACGACCACACAGACGTGCCCTCCGCGCGCTCGACTAACTTCGGCTGGAAATGTTGAGTAGTAAGTTTAATAAGTTTATGTGAGTTAGGGGTTATGCGCTTAGGATGCTTTTTCAAGTATTCTATTCAAAAAGACACTTTTACATTAATGTAAAACAAAAAAATCACTATATGTTAATTTTTTATTCATCGAATATATTAAAGAAGTGTCATGACACCTGTTTAATATTTTTTTTCTGTTGTATAAGTATATGTTTTAAAGAGAATAGAAATACTAGTTACAAAAACGGCTTAACTCACATGCAAATCGATACCGGTACCGACTAGTTTCAAGCTCTTCTACAGGTTAAGCGGGATTGATACTATAGCGCCTTCGAGGTCTGGCGCTCACTCACATAGTGATGGGCTCAAAACTAGTCGGTACCGAAAACGATTTACAGATGAGTTAAGCTGCTTTTATAAGTGGTATAGTGAAATGTCTCACAAAAGTTTTGAGAATAAAAATATATGTATATAACTTTGTAAGTTCGTGTTACCTGTGGCGGTGCGGGCGCGGTGGTCAGCAACCGCCGCACGCCGCCTCCGAAGAGGCGCGAGTGCGCGCGCGAGTCCGCCGTGTGCGCGGCGAGCCGGTACAGGAGGTGTGCGTCGCGCGCCGCCAGCGCCCAGCCCAGCAGCGCGAGGTACACCGCGCAGAACGCCTCGGCCAGCAGCACGGCTAGCCGCGGCGAGTCCTCCTCCTCCGCCGCGCGCAGAGCCAGACCACGCAGTGCGGACACGCCTACACAATGATAAAAGAATTGAACAACTAGCATGTTTGTTGTCCTGTTATGACCATAATGATAGTTGTTGTGTAATACTAAGTCGCTATATTACAGTTAATAAATAATAATTTAATTTATATTACCTGGCCATTTATTTGGTGTGGTAGTGACAGACAGCTCTTCAACAGAGTACCGTCTCGGCCTGATTAGGAGATTGGAAGTGCCGGGAGTTTCTGCAATCATTCTGAGAAATAACAAAGGGTGAGAAAATATAATTGGAGTATTATCAAGGAACTTGATGTTTGACAGTGTTAACTCCATACCCGTCGTGATGGTGGGCGTGTTTGATGCTGAAGGTATCGGAGTCGCAGAGGCTCTGGTAGATGCAGGCGGAGAGCGCGACGGCCAGCTCGCGCAGGGTGTGCAGCAGCCGCGTTGCCGCGCCGCCCGGCACGCACAGCTCGCCCACCGTGCCCAGCATGTCGTGTGCCACGCACTACGTCATTTATTACAATGCAACTGGCACTATATCACCATCTACTTGGTACTATAGCACCTTCAAAATAGTTGTGTGTTAAGTTTGGTATGTAACACGAAGTGGCTAAGTGTGTGAAGACCTGCAAATGTCGCACGGGGTCGGCGACAACAGTGTTGTTGGCAGCGACAGCGGCAGCCAACAGTGGTAGCGTAGTAGGGAAGGGCAGCGGCGACAGCAGCTGCTGGTGTTGCTTGTCCTGCCCAAGCTCCTGCAGCAGTAGCACCAGTTCCATGCGCACAGACGCCAGGCCGCCGCCGCCCGCGCCATGCAGCGAGCAATACGATAACAGCGTGCGCAGCAGCGTTTCATTGGCTGCGTTATGACATCAATTTTAATAACACTATCCATTAATAAGAGAATTTAAGAAGACTAACTTCGAAAATCTTTTATTTACCTTTGAGCCACTTTCGCCTCCTGACCGCGCGCTGCACCTTGGCCTCGAAGTCGACCTTTTCCCTGGCCAGCAGCTGGTGCAGCGTGGGGCGGTCGGGCAGCGGCGGCGGGTCCGCGTCAGCACACACCAGTTCCCCGCCCGCGCCTCCGCCCGCCGCCGCATACCCGCACAGCCGCCGTAGGGCCTCCACCTCGCGCTCCAGCCAGATGTAGAGCTGGTAGCGCAAGTGACCTCCTAAACACGGAAATTCCACATGTTTATATAAACCAAGCGGAAATAGTTTCATTGTAGAATATTTTTAATAACGAAACACTAGTAAAATCTAGAAATGTCTTCTCTTAAAAAAAAAATCAAAACCCTTTCCAAAAAAAATAAGAATTGAAACAAGATATCTTTATGTTACTTAAGCAAAATGCAAACAGTTAGATTTTAAAATGACAATACAAAATCAATAGTAACTTACCATCGACTTCAAAGCCTGTAGCCAGTGTGCTAAGCTCCTCCATCAGGATCTTCAAGCAAGCCACGAACTTCAATTGTTGGGCCATGATGTCAACGGGAGGGGTCTCCTCTTTCTGGTCATCTAATCCGTTTTCAGTCGGTTCTTCGGGCTTGTTTATTTTCATTTCTAATGGCGGGGTCGAAGCACCAGATGCCTCAGAACTTTAAAGAATTGTAAACTCATTAGATCAATTGATAAATTTAAATATAATGAAAGAATACATCAGATATCTTACTCCTTGTCTTCATTGTCGTCATCCCACGTGAGAACCAGGTCATCGTTCTTGGCTGTGCTGGCTGGAGCGCCCCAGTCTACCGATGATGAACTCCAGTCCACATTCTCTTCTTCTGTTAAAAAAAATATATAATAGTAACCTTTAATAATTTTATGGGTTATATAAAAATACTCCATACTATGGTATTTCAATTTTTAAAAATAAGTACTAGTTTTTATGATTGAATTAAAAACAATATATACGTACTTTTTGCTGGTGTGTTCTCTACAATCTGTCCTGTGTGTATGAATGTCTCCTCCACCGAGGGCGCGGATACGGGTTGTCTTATTTTCTCATCGCGCACTCTGGCGGGCAACTTGGACAACACCTCTAAAGCGAGCGCCGGGCAGCCCGCCTTGAAATGGCCATGCGCCGTTTGGAAGTACAGGCGCCGCTCCAGACGTGTAATGCCCTCATCTGCTTCTTGCTGTAGGAGTGCTAATGTACCACCCTATAGTCAAAAAGTAAATATTAATAAATACAATTAAAAAGACTAAAAAGTTCAACTTTTAAGTTATGTTTGTATATTTAAGCGCCAATAGCCTAATGGTTAAGGGGACGGACTAACTATCTAGCGGTCGTGGGTCCGAATGCCGCCATTCGACTATTGTCGAGGATCATATCATAACACTAGCATTTTAAATATTACCGGGAATGGTTACAAGAAATATTAGTAAATGAACAAAAATATACTAATGTTTTACAAAACAAAATTTAAAAAAATGTTTGTATACATAGCAGGGTATGGGTAACTGGTTCCTACGTAAAGTACTATAACCATCATCATCAACAGCCCCTGTCTGCCCACTGTTGGACATAGGTCTTTCCCAATACTATAACCAATATTTTTAAATTATTTCTATACCTGTGTGGGTAAATTATGTCGCTTGAGTCTTGGATGCGTGCGCAGGTATACGTAGAAGTTGAAGACGCTGGGCACGGGCTCGTCGGAGCTGTTGGCGGCGTGCAGGCGGCCCGCGGTGCGCAGCAGCGTGTCCAGCGCGGCGCCGTACCGTCGCAGCTCCCACAACGCCATCGAGCGCACGAACGGGTCCGGGTGCGCACGCTCCAAGTCTATCTCACCGTCCTCCGTCTCGCCACTAACATAAAAATGGAATAAATAAGCTAAAATTGTGTAGTCATACACACTTCAAAATGTGTGTTTCCTTTGAAGAAACTTTTATTAAGACATTCAAATTTTTCTGATTGGAAGCAGAGACATCGATACCCTTATTTTACTATTTTTTTATTGAAAAGTTCTAACTGCTAACATAAGTAATGATTATGCTTACCCTAATACTTCATCCATAAGTAATTTCTGAAGACTAGGCGGTAACGTGCTGTCTGACTCATATAGGCGGGCGATAACCATAGCCAATTGTAAATCTCCCAGACGAGTTATTAACACCTGAAATTACCCAATTTATTTCAAACCACACACGTATTTATAGTATTTTACACTAATACATTCTCTAAGACGAGTTATATGTTAGATATGTGTTTAAAATAATTAAATATTTGACCTCCAAAGCGTCCTTGAGAGCGCCCCCTAGCAGGAAGAATGCGGCTGCGTGCTCGAACCTCTGCTTGCCGAGTAACACAAACGCATTTTTCAACGCCGCCTTTCGCCAACGGTCTTCCGTGAAGTCATTCGCAAAGAACTGTATTAAAAAAGTAAACTTAGGTCTTATAAAAATACGCAATATCAAATAGCAATATCTACCTAATAAAATCCTTAGACTCCTATACGTTACTACCGATTTATAGTGTAATGTAGATGTCGACAAAATAGCTAAATGACTGTTCAATAGTCTCGCTAAGTTGTTCTTAGGAACACTTTGCTATGATACATTATGCAAAATGCCTTATACAAAATTCAATATTCAATTAAGAATAGTAGTTATAAAGATTGCTAGGCAATGTGGTACATACGGCAGTCATCCTATCATCTCTGTTAGATCGAAACAGTCCCCAGAGCAGCATACGTTTCTTCATAGCGAGATAGTACAGCGCGGCGTCCATGGGCTCCTGCTTTGCCATGTACGACGCTCGGGCTAGCTTCTCCACACAAGTCCGCAAGAGGTCGCCGCGCACCCACCATCCCACGCCTGAAAACAACGAAAAATAGACTAGGTTGTATGAGTTAGAACTAGATAATATTATAGTCAGATGACGGCGCCATCTTTTTACGTGGGTAAAAGTCAAGTTGGAGTAAGAAAGTATGTTGCCACCGAAGCAAAGAAATAAGTCGTTTGTTCTAACGCTAGATTACCTAGTTCTCTCATCGTGGACCACTTGGGCTGTCCCTTGGTGTAACCAGGCACTAAGGACAGCAACTGTTCATGTGTCTCCGAGTGGTAGGCCCACACGAGGTTGCAGGTACCGACACCGTCGCGCTGGAGTGCCGCGCGCTGGGCCAGCGGCAGACAGCGTAGGAGGTACCCGTAATGCTTCATTGCTAGGAGGAACCGCAGACCACAGTCGTCGAGCGAATCTGTAATTTGTTAGTTAACTATTTTTAGTTCGATCATACATCATAGTTACAATTTGCATAAGATTCGAGATGGAAATTATGTTTAATTTAAAAAAAAAAAAACCGTTTATATAAAAAAAAATCCTAATTTCCAAAGTGACGTATTCGTCAGTATCAGCCTTTGTCTGTCGACAGCTGGACATAGGCCTTGCCCAATGCCTTTCAAGATGATGACATAATTAAATGAAATTTGGTATACAATTGATTCCAAAAAAAATAATTGTTTACTTTGTGTGGTTTTTATGAAGAATTCAAGTTTATTTTATTGTTACACTACTAATGATAATGGTATACAGTACAAAAATAAAATTACCAGGCACGAAGTCTTGGGCGTTGTTATGTGCTAAATCGACACGCGCGTTGGCGGCGAACCGCTCGGCGAAGTCTGCGTCGCATGTGGACACCGTGTCTGCCAGCGCCAGCAGGTGCATCTGGTCCAACGAGCTCAGGCCGGGCAGATGGGTGTGAGTTAGGAGACGAGATAGAATGCGACCTGGAAAAGAACAAGCTATATGAATTCTTACTTATAAATTTATAGACTTCTCCTTAAACTGATATTTATTTAGTTGCCTATTTTAGTTTAACTTGATAATAATACATATATCATCAAAATATATCTTCTAAGATCGAGATAGAATAAAGCCTTTTTAACGCTTATCTCCACAACATTACAAAAAAATTACACAGACCAAACGCATTTATTTAATGTCCTTTAGAAGGTATAAAACGCGTTAGTATTTTAAATACTACCTTGTCTAGGACCGAAATGCGACAGCGGTTGTCTTTCGGGCATGGAAGGACGACGGTCGACACCATCTTCCTCGCTTAACAGTAAAGCATCCAAATCATCTTCCGTCTCCATTGTTCCTTCGAATAGTTCGTTGTAATCCTGGTCAAAAATAATACATTATCATTTTTTTTAACAATTAAATATAAATTATTTGTTTCACAATTTATTTTTACTTACTTTAGCTTCTTGTATAGTGGACGGATGATGAGGGGATTCCTTGTCAGCTACCAGCAATGTCCACAGCGGCAGCGGCGGAACTGACGTTAGTTCCGCGTAGTCTAATTGTACGTCTTCGGTTATCTAAATTGCGTTTACAAGTTATTCTCTACACCACAAACTATAGACTGCTATCTTGCACTGTATAGTATCACATTTTAGCTACAAAAAATAAACATTTTTTATTAAAATCATATTTTAAAAACTAGATTTACTTTTAATGTCGTAACAGCTGAAAAAAAGTGTAAACAAACCTTTTGCATTTACAAACAAACAATGACACCATGGTTTGTGGGCTGACATTGTATTTGAAAGTCAGTATTTCACATTGACATGGAAGCGTAACGCATGCAATGCATTTATGGTGACTGTGTGAAGTGCACACAAATAAATACGCTTTGAAAGGAATATGTAAATTTGTGAAACATAAAATATCTATATAAATAGAATATAACCATTTCATCATCCTAAATTTGTTAAAACTATTAATACCATTTCTTAACAGTGGCCACAGATTCTGAAATTTGTGGCATTGATTTACCTGCGTAACGCCATCTAGCGGCGAAGCTGCGCCGGCGGCGAAAGACACGGACAGCGTGCGCGACCGCGACCAGCCGCGCTGCAACACACGCCACATGCACACGCCGCCATATTGCGTACGCGCCGACATCTTGTGTACATACCGCCATCTTGCGTACGCGACACGCACGCCTTAATGAGCATGCTTAGGATACGACACACGACAGCAACCGGATTGACAATATTTATGGCTTTTTACATATGCAAAACCGAACGCAATTATGCGAAGAAATCGACCTAATCTTTTCAAACAACGCAGTAAGGACTTTCTATATATTACAATATTTCCTTGGTTCTTGGACAAGCCACATAATTTACAAAACCGCCTACAAAATCTGAGAAATCACCTTTCAAATCTTCCTGTCAATATATTTTTAACCTTAATGCCAAATCATTTTAACTTGCAAAACTGAAATTTTGAAAAACAGCGTGATGATATGAAAAGTGGGATTTAGTGCAAAATTGTGAATCCAAAGCATAACAGCTGTTTGCAATACAGAAGCATTCAAACGGGAACAGTCCACTAGAGGCCATGTAATGATATTCGAGGTACTGCATATCATTTATAACGTGTCGATATTAACATGTTTAAAAGATTTATTTAAATTCTTTTAATATTTAGATATTCTAACGTAAAATAGTTTTTTTTAGTTTTTATTTAATAATAATTAATATGTTTGTAATAAAATTTGTACAACTGTTATAGTTTCAAGGTCCGATGTATAAAGAATGCCTTAATATATACCGTACGTATGCAAAGCACTGACAACATATCAATATTGAAGCTTATGTGAGCGTCATACGAATCACATATCGTGAGATATACAGTGCCAATCACATAGAAATGACCTAAGCCGTCACAGCCTTTTATTATACCTGTCTGGAGAGACTGTCCTCGTCGCCCTGAGAACTGCGATTGGCGTACGACCCTCCAATACACCTAAAACAATAAAAAATATATTAAAGCCTATTTTATCATACAAGACCTTTTCAATGACGATAAAAACTTACTAACCTGACTAAATGAGCGAGTATGGCCTTAACCCATCGTATTTTCCCGCTGTTCAGTAACTCCATCAACTGTTTGGGATGGTACTGTGGTAGCACTGGGCAGGCCATTTGCGACGCCTCGAACAGTCCGTAATCAGGCATGTAGTTCAATAGAGGCTGTAAGGATAAAATAGATTTTAGTAACGATGTTTACTACACCCTAAGAACGTCAGATAAATTTGAACACAAAACACATGGTACATAGCAGGGATCGAACCTTGACGTGTAAGCGCTAACGACTGAGCTTCCGTCGCTCCTACCAAGATCACACGAATAGTTTTTTTTTTAATTAACATAGTAGTAGCTTTATATTAATTTACTAATATTTCTTGTAACCATTACTGGTAAGCTTAAAAATGGTTCACGACAATAGTCGAATTGCGGGATTCGAATCCACGATCGCTAGAACTGTAGTACGTACCGTTAACCTAATGGTACGTACGCTTTAAACGAATAGTAATCTTAACATGCCTGAGGTTGATCGGACTGAGCTTTGTTCCTTCTCCTCGCGTCTCGCTCCAGCAGCTGCAGGTTGATAGAAGACACGCGCTGTAGATGTGGCGCAGACACACGCAAGTCTGAGTCCCGGAGTGCGCGGGACTCACCGCCTTCTTCTATTTCCTGTAAACAATGTTTCAATGGTGTACTTTTTTTTAAAAAGTAAATAGAACATTATCTAGATCTTTTAAAAAAATTAAATAGTCGTACCTGTATCTGTCCTGATGGTAATTGCTGGTTCTCGGGTTTCCATTGCGAATACACATGCATCTCTGAGTCCATCCCCACTACGAGTATACCGTCGCGCACCCACGAGATCTGCATGGGGAGGGGAGGCAGGCCGTCTGCCGTCTTCAGGTCTATACGACGTAGTTGCATCCATCTGATCTCTTCAACGAACAGCGGCGCCGCAAGAGAGGACGCCTTTCTTAATATCGGACGGTTGTTGTTTATTGATTCTTTCATTGCCTGCAATAAAACATATCATGTACATATCAATTTGTAGTTTAGTTTTTTTTATATTTTTTTATTTAGAAATCACCAAGTACAATTTTGCTTAAATTATTTTACAATACTTGGTGCCATGAAACATACAATGAAAGTTAAGTTGGCGTTGTTAAGTTGGCACAACGGACAATAGACCACTCTTGTTAGGGACGTGCCAAATTAAGTGATGTTTACTGTATACATGCCTAAAAGTATCACTAGTAGAAGATTTTAGATGTTAATTAAGTATTATAAGAACATCGTATCGAATTTTTTTAAATGTCTTGGCGGCTGACCTTCAGCTGCTCGCTAAGTAACGCACACTTCCCTGCTTACCCTACTATACTTATTATTGTGTTTTACGTTGCCACACACACGAAGTTCCGACCCCCTAAGACATTGGATAAATACCATACTAATTTGATTATTTTTAAATCCTACCTTTAAATTGGCCTGAGCTAGATCGCTGGAGACGGGTGTAAAGAGTAACACTCTAGAGCCAACAGCTACTGTAAGTATATGTGAGCCGTCTTCCTTAGACACCCAGTCCAGTTGCACCAGATGCTTCTGCGTCAGAGGACAGGTGTTGCCATTCTCCATGATACTCCGCCGCAGTGATTGCAGCGTGCTGAATGAGGGTACAGCTAACAGTCCTGCTGATTTACCAGAGTCGCCTTCCCCATTACGGTTGTTCCTACTCTCGTCCGATGATAGGGTTTGAAGAACCTAAAATGCGTACATGAAACAATAATTTAAAATTTTCTTTTAAGGATTACTATTAATTAAGTATAAAAAAAACGTTAATTGGGCACCTAGTGAGACCCTTACATTAGATTTTTTTTTACTAAACATAGACTAAGGGATTACTTAAGGTCTTTGAGCGCGTTTGTTATGATATAATTCACCTATACCTGCGTCAATCTCTGTTTCTTCTGCATGAACGAAGTATCGTGTAAATACGACAGATCTATCTGTGTGTCCACGCTGACGCCGACGCGGGGCAGACTGACATTCCTTAGCGGTATCGTGTCCTCCAGCAGCCACTCCGCGCCGCCCGTGCTCTCGCACTCGTACACGCACACGCACAGGTTGACGAAGCGCGCGTCCGTGCTCGCGCTCGTCCCGCCCTTCGGCCGCGTGAACGAGCGCCCGCACTTATACGCGCACGCTATACGGCCCGAGTACGCCGCGCTTATGTGTAATGGCTGACCTGAAAGAACAAAGATGACATTAAAACTTGTTCCATACAAAACAATTTTGTCACCGTAGTTAAACTGTACATTTATACCCCCAAAACTCACATGGAATCTAATTAGCAACATAATGAAATCAGTTTATCTTTTAGGTAAAAACAATATATTTTACCTGGAATATCTATAGCTGATTCTTGATCTTTGTTCATCATCTCCCATTCCTTCCACGCGTACTCCATTTCATCGTTTTCATTTTTAGTTACATTGCATTTCCAGAACCTAAAATGAGTTCCATATAATATATCATTAAAGTACAAGTAATTTTAAGCAAAAGTCTTTAAAGAAAATAAATACCTCAATGTGCTATCGGAGCATGCGGTAGCTAGTATGTAAGGCGCCAAACAAGCTGGGTATATGGAAGCTGAGCTCAGATGACCGGCGGCAGGAGTCGCGTGAATGACGTCTACACCGTCCGGCAACGACAATGGACACTCACACACCTAACAACAAACATAATAACTTGTATACACAGTTTAAATCTTTTGGTCGTTTCAAGGTCATGTGGGCGTTACGCATGGCCCATCCTATAAAAGTAGCACTAATCATTATTTACTATTATATAATAGGTTATAAATACCTAGAGAACAAAACATATTACCTTTTTAGTGGAAATGGAAAGATGAGAGTGTACAGGCGCTTGCGGCGGCGCGCGGTCAGCGTCCACCGACACAGAGTTCTTACGCGACTCACCCTCCTCCTCCTGCACCAACGCACTATCCGGTACGTACATCATACTGTTTGTCATGTCATCTGCCATAGAAATATATTTATAACAATAAAGAGTATTAGACAAAGGAAATGTAAAAAAAGACATTGAAAAAAAAACTGAAAAAGCGTAGGGTTTAATCTTTAGATATTATTAAATTGCTCTTTGTATTTCCAAGAATTACGCTTTCGTACGTCACATAGTTATTGTAAAACTTTTTTTTTTTATTTAAAAATTAATGTATTGAATATCGAACCTGATGGATCCGCTTGTGACGACACCATAAGTCTCCACATATGCACGGTAGACCCGCCGTCGGTTCGTTCCAACACAACTATATAGAATGGCTCATTGAACACCGCGGCCTTACGAAGGTCCACGATTGCTTCGAAGCCTGCTTCCGTGATAGTGTTGACATCCGAGCCTTCGACACCAGAGTCCGCGCTGTCCGTATCCGTTGTTGTTCTTTCACCTGATTGTAACATAGTTTATTCAATGCCACTGAATAAGAATAAAATATCATTGACTTTTCCTAATTCAAATGAAGAAATAGTTTGACTAGCTTATAATTAATGGAGAACGTCGTAATTGTACTATTATTTCAATTACATATTTATGCGAAGGAACTACTAGTGACTATACCTAGGTGACTATATATACGAGTGTGGGAGTGCGTAACTTCCATACGTATAAGTAAACATTAATGTGTGCGTGTATGACGCACGAATACGTACCCGTGATGAGCTGTTCCTGAAAGACGTGCAGCAGCTGCGTGTTGTGCCAGTCGTGCGCCGCGTCCGCGATGGCGTGCAGCTGTATAACAGCCCCGGGGCGTGCGGTTGACTGCTGCGACACGATGCGGATGCGCTCGTGCAGCGGCACGCCGCCCTCCTCGGCCTCCCCCGCCACGCTCGATCCCGACGACAGTGATATGGTGTCGTGCTGCTGCTGCAGAATGCAAAAAACAAAATAATATAAACAAAAATGTATATCATACCGCAGAGTTAATAGCAAAAAGCATTGTTGCAAGCATTTCTATAGGTGCCAAAGTTCAATGGTAAGGAGTCTGACACATGTAAAAATAAGAAACATTGATCTCAGAGTGAGAACAAAATTGCCTTCTTGGCCAGAATAGACCAACTCAAATGACCATGGACTGGTTACATGATGCGCGACACAAAAGGAAAGTGGAGTATGGCGGTGACCGAATGGTATCCGATAGATGGCAAAAGGAGCAGATGTCGTCAACCTCGGAGATAAAAACACAACATCATGATGACTGCTGGACCTCTTTGGAAGAGAGTCGCATTCGATAGGGGGGTAATGGGGGGTTTAGGGGATGCCTACGCCAGGAGGCAGGCTGAAATTAAGGTTATCTTATGACTGTAGAATCAACGCAAAGCAAAAACCAATTTCAGAATAAAGGGCTATATTATAATTATTACTATAATGACCTTGTCTTTTGCACGCCTCGTTTTTACCATGTTCGTACTAATAACATAGTTTCCATTTCAATCATGTATTTAACTTTAAATAGTTATTCACAACCCTTACAACATACAAGTATTCTATTTATATTATTACAATTATCGTTTACAAAATTTACCGATGTGTCCTTATGACGCCGCTCCGACGTCGCAATTTCTGCTAAAAGCGTTCGCGCGTCAATGACGGCCTGGAAGAGCCGCAGACTTTCACCGTCGCTCGCCACGAAACACGCGGACGGCGAATTAGATAAATTTCCTAAGGTTGAGCTGAAAAAATTAAAATAAGTAAATTTTAATGATAATATCCATTTTTATGATCAATCTCAATTCCTGACAAATTAAATTCAAAACTGTTTTTTTTTACTTTATAAAGAAATTAAAAAAAATATAAACAATTCGTTTGAGGTATTTATTATTTAATAGTAAATCAACGCATTTGTACCTAGGTAATAAGGTGGGCAGCCAGGCGACGTTACTGAAGGCGGAGAGG
This sequence comes from Papilio gigon, assembly GCA_027563995.1. NCBI lineage: Eukaryota > Metazoa > Arthropoda > Insecta > Lepidoptera > Papilionidae > Papilio > Papilio gigon. The sequence goes on from JAODUI010000013.1 coordinate 2,273,684, forward strand.
TGTGGCGAGTTGACACGCGCGAGCTCGGCCACGCCCCCCGACTTGGCGAGCGGGCCGACGCACTCGACGCGCCACATGATCAGCTCCGAGCACAACCCACCCGCAGCACCCGCGTCTTCCGCACGCTGCGCCCCACGCTCCGCGTCTGCATACGCATAATGTTAATAAACGCCTTAATTAGAATTAAACCTTATGCAGTAATGTTAAAGCTGGTTTTAGTTAATGTACGTACCGGATATGTTATGATGACTGGTTGTTAACAATAGTGGTAATACTGGATGGCATGTGATATCGTTCACCCTAAACCTGTGCCCTGAAGCTCTTGAAGCGTGGCCTATTGATAGCACCTGGAAATACAACATTAACGTTATACACAATTAAAAAATTAAAAAATATATCACGTATTGAAAAATTAGCGATGTTAGGTTACCTGCGAAAACTTTGATTTATCGTCGAACGTTAACTGCCAAAGATTGAGAGTTCCGTTTGTGTGGTTGGTGACCATAGATATGACGGGAGCGGACTCCAATACGTCTCCGTCTTGATTTTCTCCCAAATCGTCAGCCACACTACCTCTGCGCTGCATTTCATTGTTATTCTCTTCTCTATGACCTACAACAGATACAAATATAAAAATAATTTTAACTTTTATCATTCTTTTGAGTACTTATTTTTAATTTAACATATCAATTTCAGAGACAAATCTTTCATTAAAATAATATAGTACCATTTTCTTGTGGTTCCTTTTGTTCATCTGGCTGAGGCCACTCGTTCTCGTCTTTCTCCTCCTGTACGCTGGCCAGTGGAGTCGTAACAACTTCAGGTTGGTTTTGATCTAAAACAGAAATGAAGATTAAAGACATAAATTGTTTTGATGGGTAGACACTGTTCACTGTAGGAAGTGTGTGAGTTCAGATATGATGGCTGACGGAGATGTCTGGAAGAGTACATACTGTGCTGACCCGACCCGAAAAGGGCAGCTTGATGATGATGATGGGTAGTGACACTGTTAAGATAGTTAATTATCTTTCTTTTTCTTGTGAAAAATGTACATACTTTCTCTTATTAAAATAGTCTTATTGTGCCTTTTCGATTTTCGAAGATTCGCAGTCTTTTGCTTTTTTTGGCGAGGCTATATAAAAATACCTGGTAATGGAGTATAATATAAATGAAAACATGTCATGCGTCGCACTTGGTGCTACTGGCTTGGTGCGGTGGCGCACGTGCAGCGGCTGCGCGGCGGCGTGGTAGAGCGCGGCGGGCGTGCACATGGTGGTGGCGTCGCCCAGCGGGAACGCGCTCGGGATGCGCGCCGAGAATGACACCTGCGCCTGCCGCGTCGCGCCCGCCTGCACCTCGTCCAGCCACTCGCACACCCTGACACACATACACATGACTACGGCCTTCACTGTATGAAAATAACACAACCTCTATATCTATACAATGTACAAATTGAGATTTTAACTTTAGAAGCGCCAATAGCCTAATGGTTGATTATACCGACTACCGATCTAGCGGTTGTGGGTTCGAATCATACCATTCGATTATTGGCCTGAACAATATCCGAGCACAAGCTTTTTCAGTTATAAGAAATATTAGTAAATTAACAAAAATCTACTAATATTTTATATTTTAATAAATAAAATTACTCTTATGTTATTTGAAATTAAAAATTAGTATTCCTGGATGAGGGCGGCCGAGGACCGATCGTGGCGATTTTGGCGCGGGCAGAATGATGATTCCAATGATTCCTCTTACCATATAAGGAAACTGCCATCTACAGGATGTATGGAGAAAAGTAGATCTGGACTCTGGTGCCAGTCGCGCAGCAGCGCCTCTATCTTGGCGTCCAGCGAGTCGGGCAGGTGCGTGCACGTCACGTCCGTGGCTATCGAGTTGATGGACGTCGTGTTGGACAAGCTCGGGTGGCTGTGGTTCCCGCTACCTGCACATACAATACAAGATCAAACACTTGGTCAGTCAATGATGATTTAAACAGTGCCTTAGTGTAGAAGTATTATAGAGTTAAAAATTCACGTTACGAGTCCTACTTATGTGGATCGCGAATGTCTGGCTAATGTGAGACATTCCAAACCTTTGGAGACCTATCACCCATCACTGTTATTATTGTAGTAGCAGCAATGTCAAAATTATAGAGCATATAAGTGACAGAAACCGCCTACTAAAGTTCAAAGATAAAGAAAGCTATTGTTTTATATGGTCATATTTGTAAAGCAAAGCAAATGCAAAAGTTTGGATGAATGGGTGGTTTGTTACGTATCTTCAAAACGACTTAACCGATCTCGATGAAATTTGATACAGCTGTAGAACATAGTCTAGAAGAACGCTTAGGCTGGTTACTAACTTATTTCTTTTTAATGCCGCACGGACGTATTCGCGGGCAAAAGCTAATTAAAAATATTGCTAATTTAATAATTGATGATTGATAATATTAATTGCATAAATTAAAGACATGTCCGTTAATTCATTGTTTACAATTAATTCAAAATATTAAAACTTACCTGGTTGCTCATCACTATTGCTAGTATCCTCAGATTGTACCCTAGTCAAATGATGACTTGACCGCCTAGGTCCTAAATAGCAGCATGAAATAGCAATAAAGCGTTATAACATAACGCAACAGTAACTTTTCAGTTTATTCTAACTTATTGCTTGAAGCACGCATTAATGATATTTGGTTAAAGTTCAGATGAAGTGAGAAATTATTTTCCTTCGGGAGAACTCGGGATCTTTATCAGAACACGATGACACCCGAACTGTCAATGAATTATCGTATTAAATGAGTGACATTTTCATATCTAGTAATATGGTACTTCATTATTTAGTATCAAATTTCAAAATGATTAATGTCATTTTCTAATATAGGTACTGAAGCTAATTGAGAGAGCACGATCAATACAAACTAGTCGAAAAATTACGAAAGAAATTTTTTTCTCACTATATCTGTAATGTTAGAATTAATGTACTTTGTATGTAATAAAATATATATATATGAAAATGTACTTGATTCATTCTCTCCGTCCGGATGTGTGTTGTGATCTATTCCGGCACCTTCCTCGTTTTCTTCTTTGTCTAATACCTGTAAAAACCAATTAATGTTAACTTATTTCATACTATGTACTATTAGCAAAAATTACTTATAAAAACTATGTGAAATTAAAAGAGAGCTAAGAAAGGGAGAGAAAAGAATCAATTTTTTTTTAATTATTTCTGCAGAAAAGATACCAACAATTTATGGAAACAACTATGCCTTCCTCAGTTAAGAAAAACGATATTGTCCACCTCTAAATTTAATAAAAATAATCATATTACTTTTTTAGTGAGGTCATGTAGTATAGCTTCAGCTTGACTGGTGAAGTGCATCTCCTTGTTGTGCAGCCAGTGTAAGATGAACCGGCCGCCACCCGCCAGCGACGGCACCAGGGGAATGTCCGTCTCCGCGTTTATTGACGCCGCCAAATGGAAGTGAAGACCTAAATATGTTAAGAGACGAACGAATGTAAGACGTTTCAAAAAAACTTTATTGAACTTGGCGGTTTCAAAATTCATTGTGATATTTTTATCCCACTCAGAGCCGTTAACTGGACCTATCGGAGTCCCTCAGTGTACTCTCAGCAAAAATGTAGGCTGAAAATCTGCTTATTAACTTTTAAACGGCTCTATGCGCAGTGCGTGAACGTCTTTCCAAATATCTTCGTGGCTCATCCTTAAGATGACCAGTTCTTCCTATCATTATTTAAAATTGTGTTTTTTGGAGAAATCATACAATGTTCCGAGCTGCCCAGAGAAATGATAACCTCTATACTCACCCCCGGTGTAGGAGCTGGCTTGGAAGGAGTTGTGGAAGTCGTGCGCACTGTAGGTGGAGGGCAGCGTGGGGATGGGCGCGCCCGGCTGCTTGGACGACTGCGCGTTGCGACGGATGTGGAAACACGTTCTGAAACAGGCAATAGACAAGTGTGTTAGTTTTTTTTATATTCTCGTTAAGAGTCGATCAATCGAAAAAATCAATCATGTTACTGAAATGTATATTAAATAGGCAGCAAGATATAATATTTACTTCATGTGTTTGAGTCGCTGCATGAAGCGGTGCTTGTGGCGGTGCGTGGCGCGCTGGCGGCGCGGCGGCGAGCGCGCGGCCGTCGAGCCGCCGCCCCACTCGTCCTCCGGCAGCAGCGTCTCCGCCCACACGCGGCAGATGTTGTCCACGCACGACGTCACCAGTACGTTGCCCACGCTGCCCCTGTACCACGCACACTTTACAACCACTTATATGATAAACCCAGGAGAATACTGAAAAAAGTCTAAATCAACTATTTCTACCACTTACTGGAGTACTCAGAGTCGCTTAATGAACACTTAAACAATACCTCAATATATTCAGAGCAGTTTCATACAACGTGGTAGTTGGTAAACCAAACTTCCCGCAACGACAAAACCATACTTGGGCATATATTTGCTGGTCTTCCGCCATGATAGATGCGTAACAGCGCGCGGGTGCGCCACGTAGATGAAGGTGTAGTTTAATTCTGTCCCCGAGTGCTCGCCGTGCGCCTGCACCAGTACTGCAGCAGTCAAAGATAAAGAAATATCATCATAAAAGAGGGTCGGCATTCTACGTACTACACTTCTCTACATCTCTCTCAGTCATCATACTGAACTCACACCCTTTTTACGCATATCCTCTTTCACACAATCCATCCATGCAACAAAAATTTATAGCTAAATAATTGCAGAATGTTCATCTTAGACCACTATTCTTGTTAAATGATTTAATAAAAAAACTACACATGCCTTTGTTTAAAATTGTACCTTTGTTTTGATGCCAAATCTTGACAAGCCTATCGTTCATGCCGGACGTTGCGAAGAGCACGCCATCTGGGGAGAAAGCTAGGTGGTGCGCGGGCGTGGCCGTGTGACACTGCCACACACAGATCCAACCCTGATGGAAACAATATTATCGATAACAATGACATTTCGCAAATCAAATAAGGTCCCAACATCGTGTAACCATTGGATTGGAAAAAAAATTGTTGACTTTGTGAAACAAAATATAGGAAATAGTGATGTTGTTCTTCTGATAGGATTATTCCACTTATCTAGATTGTACATATAGCAGCGGTATCAGAGGTATTATAGTGCGTCTAGCAAACATATCTGTTTATCTTATCTATAGAGATATGTCAGAGATTCCGTTGCTGCACTCACCGGCTCCTCCTCCTCCGGCTGCTTGGGTTTATCTTCCTTATCTCCGCCAATTTGGAATGTGACACCGGAACTTGCTGCAAGTGGACATAACAATTTACACTCTACCAACCTTTCTTTATACCTGACGACGTAGCAAAAAAAAACAAATTACCAATATTGAGATTTCATGCGAATAAGACGCGATTTGAAGGGATAAATAAGTAAAGTAACTCTTAAAATATAGTTAAATGTAATGATTAAATCTTAACAAAAAGTAATCAATTACTTATATTAATTAGTTAACTATAGTTCCACCTTAATACGATAAAAATCCACTTTCAAACGGCTTTTCCTTAAGTTATGCAACTTAAAGTAACGGGCGAAAAACTAGTCTTGTCAGACTTCAAAGTGATGACGTATACCAAAAAATAATTAATTCAAACAATCATTTTTATATTTATATATAAATTCTTTGTTATACTGATTAGTTACACAAACAGGTCAAGTTTATATTTATGTAATGTAACCGCTATATTCTCGTATTTCTAATGATAATAATAAGAACTAAAAACAATGAAACCGAAGGCGTACAATCTATTCTTGTCATTTAATGTATAGTTAACAATCATATGATTATGATGGCTCTATGAGGATAATTGCGAATAATTTTATATCAACTAACATAAAAAAACATTTACTAAAAATATTTTTAAATGATACGTCTTGCAAGAGTAATGTAGGATTTTTATGTAATACTAGCTAACCCCGCGAACTCTGTTTCGCCTTAAAGGCAATAAATAAATAGATTTTTTAATTTATTAAGAAATGCAAAAAAAAAAAACATTTCCTCCCCGGAAAAAACGCTTGTATGGGGAATGAAAAGGGCTATTTAAAGGCTTTCACTGGAGTTTTTCTAATTTTTCTCAATTTTTAAACCTTCCCTAGACCTACACGATCATTCTAAAACCAAGATAAGATAAATCCGTTCAGCCGTTCTAGAGTATTAGCGAGACTAACGAACAGCAATTCTATATCTATAAGATTTTTTTTTTATCAAAAGCAGAGATATTCCAACACCAGATTACTCAATGTTAATACATCGTAATAGGAATTCAATCTTATCTGCAGTAATATTAAACTTTCTTTCGAGGTCAACTTCCTAGATGTAGCTTCGCAACTCTAAACTGTTATTTCATAAAATCGATAAATGCAGGCAAAATGCCAGTGCGCTCCAGAACTTTGCCCGCAACTATAACATCGTCTTCCAGCGTGTTACGACAAAGTTTTACAATGACCATATTTCATCTTAAATTATATTCGGCACATTAAACACTATTTTAATCAAATATTAACAATTTGTTTTCTCTTTTCTTACCTCTAGTTTAGGCTTTTGATTTGTGGATAAGACCAGACGAGTTCTTGCTGATTATTTCAGAAGTCGGGGAACTTCTCATCATATCAAATAACATATATCATATCATCATCAGCTATACGTGCCCTCGGACAGGCTCGAAGCGTACCCGATTATGTGAGGTGATTAGGCGCTAGTCAACCACGCTGGCCCATTGTGGGTGGGTCGACTTCACACATATCTTTGATAATATCGTAGGCTTAAACCAAGTCTAACTTGCAGAAAATAATTTACAAGAACCATATTATTATAAAAAATATATATAAATAACTATTACGTTGGCTGTCATCCTGGTACAAGGACGCCTGATGCCACAGCTGTAAGATCTTGCCACCGGTAAGCAGCCGCGTGCCCTCCAGGTTCCAGGACAGCGCGGTGATCGGTCCGTCTGCCACCAGTTTTCCGGTCTGCACCCATCTGTACTCCAGCCCCTGCAACAATTTTTTTTAAATAAGACATTAATAGATTTTAGTTAATTTAATAATATTTCTTGTAACCATTTCTGGTAAGCTTGAAGAATAATAATAATAACAATACTTTTATTTGTTACAGATAAGAGAATCCATTTAGTGTTAGTAAATACAATTAACTTATAATCTATGTTAGTAACAATGAAACTTAAATTTAAATAACAAATAAAAAAAACATGCTTATTATTTACTTGTTATTTAAATTTGAGAAAAAGCTTGTGTTAGGAATTTTTCACGACAATAGTCGAATGGTGGGATTCGAACCCACGATCGCTAGATCTGTAGTCCGTAACCATAACCATTAGGCTATTGGCGCTTTAAAATTGAATATATCATACAAGAAAGCGGGAACACAAAACATCTTGAAAATGAAAAAATTCTATTACTTCACGTAGATTTTTTTTGTGCTTTAAAATTTAAGAACAAAAGGTGGAGGGTCTTTAGCCCGTTGCGGTATACATTTTTAAACTCCTATTTGTTGTAGCATATCGTATAAAAACCACATTAAATATTACAAATTCTTGTACGTAATACGGTTAAGTCATTATAACAGAAAGAACAATACAAGCCCTAAGGCTGCAATGCGACAGTGTGAACTACGTAATCGCATGCCTAATGAAACTCTTTAATATATAATAAAGGTTATTAATCAATATTGTCAACAACGAACCTGACAGAATCTCAGATCGATAGTTCCAAATAAATAACAATATTTGATGGAAAAGAATATTTATCTAGATAAAGACAAGATACGGCTGAAATCAGTACAACAGTGACATATAAAAAAAAAAACATTTTCATAGTCAGGGATTAACGCTTACCAGTCAACGTGACAACTACATTATCTGTACAGATGTAACCAACACAAAACTGCGCAAGCTTTGATATTAATATTTAAGATGAAAAAAAAATTAACTATTAAAATTATATTCAATGTTGCTTTGGCTCTTTACTAGTCGACCTGTATTTCATCATCAACACCTCATTACACGTCCCCAACGTGGGGCTCAGAGCCTACCCTATTATTAGGGATGACTAGGCCATAGTCAACCACGCTAGCCCAGCGATGGTTGGTTGACTTCACACATATCTTTCAAATTCTTCTCCGATATGTGCAGGTTGCATCACGATGTTTTCTTTAACCGCAAGAGCGTCGGATAATGTACATATGCAATTCGAAAATTGAAAAACACATTGGTACACGACGGGGATCGAACATGGACAATGTCGAGTATGGTCCGATCCGGTCAAGTGCTTAATAACTGCGCTACCAACGCACCACCTGTATTTAGGAGTCATTTAATCTGGCGTATTTAAAGTTTTCGTATGTTTATTGTCAATATATACTTTCGAATAAATGAGATTTACATATATAAAGAGTATTTGATTATCATAATTATAAAAATTATCAATAATATAATAAGTACTAAGCACTAATTAGTAAAATATTCACAGAAAAGTACATGAATTGCAGGGTTTTTCATTGACTGAACATTCAATTTGGATGCTAAGTAAAATATTTAATAAGTATCTTTCTTTATAACATAGCAGATACGAAAGCTGTATTGTTCATAAATTCAAACGTTTATTAACAAAATCAATTCGAATTATTGTAATGCTGACTTCACTACAGAACACAAATCGAGTGCACTTATAATACATTTGTTGGTCTGATTTATTATAGCTTAAAGTCAATATTTTTGTGTAATTAATTCACATGTGTACAATATAACCGATACGCTCCGACATCAGCCTTCACAACTATTTATACCTCAAATACGAGCATAATGACTTCGATTCGTGTTCAATTGAAAGCAAAATCTACAACTTGTATCGCACATAAACATATCATTTGTTTTTATATAATCATATCTCCTAAGATTAAAATATTCTAGCTGAATAAACTGTTTTACGTGATTGCACTTCGAAGAATCAAAGATATAGTTTAATTTCTGTCTTCAAAATTCAATAGTGTAATTAATAATTAAATCTGTTTTAAAATTATAATTAATTTATACTACTTATAAAACGGCTTAACTCACGTGTAAATCGGTGTCAGTACCGTTCCCATTCACCCTGAAGATGAGCCACTATTGGGCTCGAAACTAGTCGGTACTGAC
>JAODUI010000013.1:2297328-2317300 GCA_027563995.1 Papilio gigon
CCGCATACTGTGGAAGGCATTGGGAAAGGCCTATGTCCAACAGTGGGCAGACAAAGGCTGTTGATGATGATGATGATAATAACGTATTTTTATGAATGTATGGGTTTTTTTAATTATATAACAAATAATTCATAATAATGGCTCATAGACTAACATTTCGGTATTCTATTTTTTTAATGATATTTAGGACTGATTATCTTGTTTATATTACAATTGCGAAAGTTTAGATGGATTAAAATGTAAAATGGCGGAACGTGTCTACGAAATTTGGCAAAGACAGATTACTATCTCGAATAGCGCGTAAGCTAGTTGCTAAGTTTATTAAAATTTAACACGAATTAAGTCACGGGCGATAGCTTGTTATTATATAAAATTCTTTATATACTACTTACAAAGCTTAAATGTGAAGGGAGCACAAAAGTATTTCAGCAAACGCTTTGAACTCATTCGTAAAGGTTATTCTACGTCATACTTGGTCTACAAAATTGTTAATCTCAAATTTATTGCTAATTTCTTTACGAAATATATTTTAATTTAAACATACAATTTTTAATGGACAGTATTGATTTTACGTGAATTTGGTATCGTGTGCTACTTCAGTAAGTCACGCGTTTCTCAATGTGACGATTTTTTTTTTTAAATCTCTAGTACAAATCTTTGTACTACTTTTTTCCTTTAATCGCGTCTCCGATATTCAATTGTCTAAATACATTTTGATTTGATTTTATTTTATTACTGAATAAGTTAATAGGTACCAAATTGGTTGTTGTGAATTAATTTTAAAATAGAGAGAAATGTGGATTGATATTGGGTCCATGTGGTGTGGGGCGAGGCTGCGCGCGCACCTCTACGGCGCTACAGCCGTCAGTCGCGCCCGAGCTACGAGCTACGTTGCGCTACGCCGTAACTTAGTACAAACTTGAAAATCCACAACGATTAAGTGAAACGCGAGTCTACAACACAAAGGAACGCGATATTCAAACATAAAAGGTATTATTATCCGACTACTGATCTGCCTTACGACCTTTCTTTTATTTGCTTACTCATTGAAAATCAATTTAGCTATTGTTGAGAATTAATATTATTTCATTGACTTGAAATACAATTTATTTTATACCAATATTTAGTGACAAGTTTAGATATAACTTTATTAAATATGGGATAAATATAAACGCTTATTTTGACGTGACTTCATGTTTGTCAAATATAAAATGAACGGTATTCAATTTTAATGGAATACAAGTGATTTTGGTTACAAATATGTTTTTTTTTTTTCTAGACGTTTTATGAATAATTGCTGACACAATTGTTTTAATATATTTATACTATGTCGAGATAACTTTTTCAAAGTATATTGAGGTAATTTGACCAAATAGCGACTGCTGTTAATTACCTACCTACAAATGTGAGTCGTGTGGGTGTGAAAGTAGGCCCTAACATTTAAAGCTCTGTCTTTTGCACTTTATACGCCCTTGTCCGGTGTTATATATTAATTTACGTATCTATTTTCTTAAAAAAGACAAATGGTTTTTCAGTTCTGTTCTGCAAGTAATGTATTTTATAATTATGTTCTTTTCAGGATCCATATTGCTCCTTATTGTTAGTTATACTTTAGTGATTTTTGCTATAACATCGCCGAAATTTATCTCAAATTAAATTGAACGATTAATTATAGCTCATTAAACACTGTTTTTTTTTAATTTGCATTAAATATTAAAATACTTAAAACGTCGTACGCAATAATGTTCTATCTTTTGTCTTAGTATAAATTCTATTAGACGTTATTGTAAATATAGAGATAATCATAGTATTGGTCTAAGGTAAAATCTTGCATTTAATAAAGAAGAAAACTAGATACTTGAAATTCCTAAAATATTTTGTTTATCTAAACAACATTAAGTATGGTTTTACCCAAGTTATTTGGTCAAGGCGTGGTCCTTCGCGATTTTGATTCATTCATTCACATACGCTGTTATATATTCGTCTCTTTTACCCCCGATTAGAAAGTATGAGATGGGCGCGAGTCGCGGGGAGTACCGTGCATGATTAGTTTAGAGGGTTACGCTAGTGAATGGTGATTACATAACGTTACTTACGTCCGCCGCGAACCTATCGATCCGGCCTTGTGGCACAATGCCAATAACAACTAAATCGACTCTCTTCTCCTCTAGAAGTTGCACATTGATACTTAAGACAGAATCAGATACCTCTCATTAAAATTTGTGACGTAATTACATTAAAATTAAAGTCAAGGCACCTTAGCTGCATATATACATCAGTTAAGCATATATAAAGAGACAACCCTAATTTATGGTTGACTAATTCCGTAAATAAGCTAAAAACATTGCTAGAAATGATACAAGGATATTCTCAAAAGTAAAAAAATGAACACTATTCATAAGGTATGTTTGTAGAAAACACTCGCTTTATGAGTTTTGAATGGTCCCATGAACAAAATCATATATATTTACGGTTGAAGAATATGTAATTTATCTTTAGAATTAACTTGTGTATATCAATATTTTCTGGTAAAGGTCTTGAAAGGTAACTGATGTCCGATTAAAATGTGTTTTTTAATGTAAAGAAAATCAGAATAATTAAAGTTCAAAACGTTTTTAATTGGGCGTTAGCATATTACCTGTATGCTTTTAGCTCAGTTGTATTCACACATAGAATTGTTTCTAGGGGTCTCAGTACAGTTGTGTTGGAAATCGATTTAATGCAACAATGCTTTTGTAGTATATTGGATTGTTGGTTCAATCCGATGGATTGAAATGATATGTACCGTTTCAATTTCAGCTAAAATTAAGATTTTAATACCTTTATTCTTTTCATTTTCGTGTCATATTGTAACGCAAACGTGTATTTTGTTGATAGGTTTTTATGGCGAGCGTCAATAGCCTAATGGTTAAGGGTATGGATTTTCGAACATGTGGTCGAGAGTTTGGATCCCGCCATTTCACTATTGTCGTGGTCCATATCCTAACACAAGTCTATACCTTAGTTGGCGTGGTAAAAGAAATATTAGTAAATTAACAAAAATCTGCTAATATTTTATTTGAATACGTTTCTATAGCACTGACATTCTTTTTTCTTTTTCAGAACCAAAGAAATTAGTCTCAAATTGGTTGAACAGCCATGGCTTTTGCAGGACTTAAGAAACAGATCAACAAAGCCAATCAGGTAAGTTCCAACGAAATACAAATATACACGTCCTCCCTCAGATGGGTAAGATGATTTGATTTGCGGTAACCGCACGAAACAATCGGCATAAGCTGCTTACTAGCGGTTGAGAAAATCTGCTCCAGTAATATTTTATAGACGTTGAACGTTGAATGAAATCTTGAAATATATCGATACTATAAACTTTTTCGGTTTACTTAGAATACAATCATCATCAGCGTTTTCCTGCCCACTCCTGGACATAGACCTTCTTCAATGCCTTCCACAGTATGCGGTCCTCTTTCCACATCCAATGACCAATACAGTGGAAATGAGAAATTGTATTCACATATGACTGAAAACGTTTACTGGAAATTGCTGGAGTGGAGGCCACGGTTGGGGACCAGGAGTGTGGAGCGTTCCTCTAGGTGAACCGACGACTTAGTGCGGACGGCCGGAAGTGGTTGGATGCGGAAAGTGGAGGACCGCATACTGTGGAAGGCATTAGGAAAGGCCTATGTCCAACAGTGACCAGACAAGGGCTGATGATGATGGCTGACAATGTCATTTACATACATATCTATGGGTTTTTTTATGAACCTTTTTAGTGTTTCCATTGATGATAGAAACATGTCAGTATTTAGTAAGTCTGTAATTACAGCCTTATAAAGGAAATTTGTTTAGATAATTCTGCTATAATTTCCCCTTTATTGAATTCTAACATTTACAAATTTTATTGCTGTCTCTATTTTGGATAAGAGAATAAAAGGGATGCCTATATGTTCTACAAATGTTCCAGCGGTGAAAATTTACTGTCTAACAGACATGATGTACGGGTACCAGTAAATCAAACAATGACGTTACGTTACGGTTGTTTCGACCTTTAGATCTTAATAAACTAAAAGCTTTTTGATTTAGCTTACATCTTGCTTTTCGCAAGCTTTGCCCATCTCTTTTTTGTCTGGTAAAAATAAATTGAATTTCTTTCAATACTTTCATTTTCTGTTTTGTACGATTTCTTTCAACAAATCTATTATAACTTTATCAGGGTTTTCTTAGATGTTAGTGACAAGATTTTAAAGTTTTTTGAGACGTAATTTTTACAATATAAAACTATGGAAATGATAATGATTGGATATGGAAGACGGAGGACCACGTACGTACGTAGATTATAAGAAATAGGAGATAGAAGTCGGAAACACCGACGGTGCAGGGACGTCAAGACCATTGGTTGGTTTTAAATAGTTTAACAAGTGTTGGTTACGTGATCTCTTCATCACGTCTTTTTGATTTCCCCGCACCGTCGGTGTTGCCAACCTCTCATCTTCCGAATAGCAGGCATTGGGGAAGGCCTCTGTCCAGCAATGGGATAGACAAAGGCTTACGATGAAGGCAATAAAAATAGAATCGATGTTATTTCCAGTCTGACCTATTTCACAAAATACATATGTAATTATCACAATAAACAGTTTAATGCTCCCATTGCAAATTACATCATTGTATATCTAATAGTGTATAACGATAGAGTGTCGACATTATGCAGGTGTGTGGCCCCTATTGAGTTACATACAAAGCCTTCTACCCATAATTGGATCTAACTTCCTTTATGCATAATATAATACTCAGTAACGCCGTGTGGATATATTCCATGGACATATAATAAAAGCGTAGCCTTTTCTGAACCGGTCGATAGATTTTTATAGCAATAAGCCGATTTGGTCCACTTTCGTATTACAATTGAGCAACATTGACAATGTTGTTTGATATGCAAGCAATTTATAAAACTAATAAAGATGGTTAATCCTATAACTTACGTGTGTAGCCAAAACTGAAAACTGTACATGTTTACTGAACATTCCTTTCAGTTTAAAAAATCTGCGCTTTAGTAACAAGTACGTTGTGTAAATTAATTGTTAATACTGGATTGTTGTTAGTATTTGATTTTAATATTAATAAGTCCTTTTTATTTTTGTTTCGCTTTAAAATTTAACGTCTGCTCTCTTACTTAACGGCGTTAATGCGCGAGCTTCGTGAAAATTATTTTAGTCTGGACGATCCCTTGTTAAATATTCAAATTCTCCTTGAACTTAGTGTCTGAATCGAACTTCGTAAATTCAATACATTTTAAATGTTTCATTGTTTTTAAACGTTAAATTTAATTCCTTATAAATATCGAATTCTTTGTTACTCAATTGCATCATAATGATTCTGATTACTGGACGAACATAACCTTTATAACCGTTTTTTATACTCGTATAATCTTTTCAATAGAGATTTATACTCCACTTATTATGTATCTTGGGATTATCTAAATAGAAGATTTGACTTAATAACTTGAAGACCTGTCTAGAAGATCGTTTCACTGAAATTGACGCAATGAGCTTCGCTATTAAATCCTTCAAGAAATATGCGACTGTGACATTTTCATCTCAGACAATCTCGTTGATTTCCTCTCGCGTACGGAAAGCCGGCCGTCGCGCAATATCCGAGCTAACAACGTGATCAATAACACAGCGAATAATGATATTCTCGACTAAATCACGCTGCCCCCTTATCTGTGATGGGGGGTGAAACGAGAGGGCCGCGACCGTGACCCATTGCGCGTCCTACATACATTGATGTGCCCCAATTATAACGTCCTTCAAAGACCTCCCGATGGTCCTTCGACATTGAGCTTGCTAGCTTTAATAGCTAAATAATTTTATCATTCTGTTCGTCAAATATCTTACAAGTTCAGCTTTCTAATACAATCGTATTTCTTTTATTAGAATTCGACAAGCATTTGAAAAATACTTTAATGTAGATAGAAAAAAAGCTTTCGTCAGAATCTAGGAGTATTTGTTTTGTTCAATAGAGTAGAAGTAATTTTCGTTCAATACAATATAGTACATATTATAAAACGTTAAATAGCATCTTATTTAATAAACTCATACTTCGACTATATATTAATAAACACAGTGTTTTAATGTTGACGTACACATTTTACGTGTATTCAGCACTTTAAGCGAGCGCTCGGCCAAGGCTAGGCCTCGACCCAAGCTTTTGTACACAAACGGCCGATCCGATACTTCACTTCCTTTGTATGAAATCGTGCCAAACTAAACGACCTGCACGTTTTTATTGCGAATGACCATTGTTGCGGAAAACAAATTGTTTAAAGGCTATATGTGAAGAAAACTTCTGAAGAAAGCTTTTAATACTCATATTACTGCTGTTTATGTAATTAGTAATTAAAGTTACGCGAAGTTATAAATTAGTTGGGTATTCTTACGTTTCTTTTCCACTGCTGAAACATGTGTACAGAAGTATTATGCGAAGTATCATAAGTGTACTGTAAAATCCTTTAGGCGATGAAAACCCACGGTTATAGTTCACGTACTGTGTAATAGAGTTTGTACTCGAATTAATATGTATGTCGGCCAGTGGCTAATATATGTTTCGTTATTCCAGTATGTCACAGAGAAAATGGGAGGCGCCGAAGGCACGAAACTGGATTTGGACTTCGTGGAAATGGAAAGAGTATGTATAGTTATACAAAGTTTTTTTTTTTTTAATGTAGATTCGATTACGAGACAAACGAACTGGCACGCAAGATGTATGACGTACCTATGTTCTGTATCCTATCATATGTAAATTAAATTCGGCGTGTTTCATTCCACTTGTAATTCTTTACTAAGGGAGACGCTTTGTTTAGAATAAGTAGAAGAAATTTAAACTATAATTATAAAAAAATATCTTATTTACTTAGTAATGTAACGGTAAACTAATTGAAAACCTATTATGAAACAATTTTCATTACTTCTAACTACGAGTAATGCATAAAACTCTGACTTAATCTAACTTTTGTCTGCATGAAAGTTTATAAAATTCATATTCTAGTTACAAAGAAAATATGGAGCAAATAAAATGTAATATTTATAGAGCTAGACAGAAAATGTCTTGGCTTATATTTTGTGTAAAAGTTACCGCTTCCACAAGGATCTTAAGTGTCCCAACGGTGCTGGGAATACTTTAATGTGACCTGCTTTACAAAGACGTACGCTAAAAGTGTTTCCATGCTTTTACCTCTTATGAAAATGTAAGATTGTTAATGCGCATAAAAATGTTCTTGTATTTATAGAGTAAAACAATTTTAAACAAATAGTTATAAACCAGCTTTAGCTTACGATTGCGTCCGCAAGAAATTAAAAAAAGACAAGTCAATTAATAAATACTTATGACATAAGTTACTCGGTGATAATGTGATTTTCTAACGGCGAAAGAAATCTATATGTTGTACAGTATGGGCAACCGATATAACTATCTAGCACAAGTTTCAAGCATATAACAACATTTTCAATGAGCTAGTAACAAAAAAAGTTATCGGTAATAAACCATAAATTTATTTTCTTTCGTAATAGAAAACAGACGTAACATGCGAGCTGGTAGAAGAGTTACAGACGAAAACAAAAGAATTCCTTCAACCGAATCCAACGGCGCGCGCGAAGATGGCCGCCGTGAAAGGCATCAGCAAACTGAGTGGCCAAGCCAAGAGTAACACCTATCCGCAGCCGGAGGGCGTGCTCGGCGACTGCATGCTGCTGTACGGGAAGAAACTAGGAGAAGACACTGTTTTCTGTAAGTTATTAAACCTTAAACTCTCAAATCTGCTGATCTCTATCTGCTCATTACC
Source organism: Papilio gigon (assembly GCA_027563995.1). Lineage (NCBI taxonomy): Eukaryota > Metazoa > Arthropoda > Insecta > Lepidoptera > Papilionidae > Papilio > Papilio gigon. Next base: position 2,305,163 of record JAODUI010000013.1, read on the forward strand.
ATCTATATCATATAGATGGTAATTAGCAGAGTAGTGATTATTCTTTGGCATTCTCAACCGGAAGGTAAGAAAATATCCTATTTTATATAATTTCTTTTGCAGCACAATGCCTGATAGAGATGGGAGAGGCGCTCAAGCAAATGGCCGATGTGAAATATTCCCTCGACGATAATATCAAGCAGAGCTTCCTTGAGCCCCTGCATCATTTACAGACCAAAGACCTCAAAGAAGTTATGGTACGTCTCACTCGTTAGATATACTTTGTTCTACAATAATTTGTATTTAAGTGAAATATTGTTATGAACTAATTGAAATCGGCCCAACTTTAAGTAAGTTAGTAATAAGTATCGACTAGTTCCGGACCCTCCAGGGGCCTTTCTTAGTCGGTCCCTAAAACGAACATACCAAACGCGTATGAAGCCGTATTAAATTAATTGATTAATTACTTTTAATACATAAATGTTTAATTTATTTAATATTGTATTAACAACCGTTCATTTGTTCGTGGTAGCATCACCGGAAGAAACTGCAGGGACGTCGGCTTGACTTCGACTGCAAACGCCGCAGGCAGGCTAAAGGTGATTATTTTCATTCCAAGATTTAATCTCAGAGTTACAATTCTCTACTCACTTTATAATAACAAAGATTTCATGTGACTTTTTTTGGGTTCAAAGTAGTAAGATATTGAAAAAGTAATTTTTTCCTTCAAATTTAGTATAATTAAAAAAAGTAGTAAACAGAGATAAGTTTAATGTCGAAATAGTAAATATTTTATCAGTATTTATAGAATTTACACAACTTTTGTGATTTCGTCAATTTCGTGTTTCATATAATTGTTCGTAATTTAACGTTCTCTTTTATTTCATTATATCAAGGATCAGGTAGGGTCAGCCCTTATATGAGTCCCGGTGGCGGAATGCCAAGGCAGGGTATGTTGGAGTGGCAGTAGATACAAAGCTAGATTTGAACGAACTAATGACAATATTCACGTAACATTAATATTGTGCTCTATATGTGTTGCCCGTTTCTTCCATATTCCTGACCTGCGTCCGCGCCGATTCCATTCTACGGCTTTGTGTGCCTGGTTTTGTTTTCAACATTTGGTCCGTACTTTTTTGTTTTTTTTTCTTTTATTTTCTTTTATTTGCTATTTTTATAATTGAACCTTTACGTTATTGTTTTGTTTATAATTTATCCTTAAGCTATTTTGTATTTTTGTTTTTACGTTTTCCATCTATTCAACTGTCTGTGTGAGCCTCTTGCCGCGGTGTTGTTTGTGGCGTGCGTACATCAGGTGCTCACATTGCAGACGAGGAGATCCGACAGGCCGAGGAGAAGTTCGCCGAGTCGCTGCAACTGGCCCAGATTGGCATGTTCAATTTACTAGATAACGATGTAAGGCACTTCGCTCTACTATTGTTTATACTTTAATATTTCGTCTGTGGCTGTAGCGTGGTAATGACACAATAGGTGGAGCAAGTGGCGCAGCTCAGTTTCTTCGCGGAGGGCCTCCTAGAGTACCACCAACAGTGCACGGAGATACTAAAAGGACTCGTCTCCACTCTCATGGAAAAGTAAGTAGAGATGTAGGAAATTGTGAATCGGTTTACGTTTAATTCTATTGCAAAGTTGCAAAAGTAACATTGCAAAGTAAACCAGTGCCAAATGTTACATATTCCCTTATAGGAAAGAGGAAGCGGTTAACCGACCGAAGATGGAGTTCGTGCCGAAGACGCTAGCCGACCTCCACATCGAGGGCGTGCACGATCTAAACAATGGTAGGCGGTACGGTTCCACGCAGAGTCTGTCCCGGCCCCGCAACCACATCCCGCCCTCCTCCTCCGTCGGCGACCTCAGCGCCGACCCTCTCCGGGCTTGGGACCAGCCCCGCCCCGAGCACAGGCCCGATCTCAGGCCCGAGCCCCGGTCCATGTCCAGACCAGCCCTAGGCTTCAGACCTCACCCGGCGCCCCGGCAATACAACGGCAAAGATCCGTGGACAGGTGAAATATTCATTTTATTTGCTGTTTTCTTGAAATTTTTTTTTTTGACTTTGGATACGTTTTAATTTTACGGTGAAGGGTATTCTGGAACATTAAAAATAAGTAATATTAAATTGTGATCATGAAGATTTACACGAGGCCAATATAATAGACAATATAATAATAATAAGCAATTTAACATCTGTTTAGGATGAGTATTAATTACAATTCAACCAGAAATTAAACGAATACAGTTCTTTCGTAACTAAGAAACGATCAATAAAATTTTTAAATACTTTTTAACTTCTTAAATGTTATTAAAATTATTCATAGCCTCGTATAAATTTAACTTTTATATATTTATACTTTGAAGTCCAAAGTCGAATACTTTGTGTTGTCTGTTGGTCGCTGGGAAATACACGCTTATTGAAAATGTCTTGCACCGCTGGCGGCTTGGTGAAGGTACACAGACATATGTGGCTTACAAGCCACACCACTATCATCTAACTAAAACAATGAATTCTTCAGTCACTAAAAATACATAACTAAACTACTAACGTCACGTACTTAATTCCTTATTCAAAAAAACACTTCACAGAACAGTAGTCATTTCGACAATTGAGGTATTTCAGACTTGTGTACAATTTATCTTTTCTTTGTTTATTAAAAAATAGTTTTTTTTTTGCTTTTTCTAATCAATCGATTCACGACTGTGTCGGGTGTCGCCGGAGTAGTTAGAAACTGTTTCAGGTTCGTCTAGAGAAGATATACGTTCCCTCATCCAATCCCTCCCGTCCCCTTGATTTAGAATTAAGGTTTTATTTATATGTGTAACTATGCGAAAACAAAGGATTTTTAATTTTTAAAATTACTATGTTAGAGCAAATTCTTTCTTTTCGCATTCTGTATGTTATATAGTCAAAAAAAATGATAAATGTTGTAGTTCGATTCCTTGAAAAGTGTAGCATTTCGTTGGTGTATCTTCCGTCTCTTTCTAAAGATTTTCTGTCTCAGTTCAACACTGAAACAGTGGTAACATTCACAAATATTACGTACACGAAATTAGCCTTATATTATAATAACCTATGAAAGTAGTGTAGCTAGCTTCGGTCGTCGTAATGGGATATATGTACGGTGAACTGAGGCTGGAATGTTTATTTATTTGCGTCGTGGAGAAGGGGGCTCGCACGCCGGCTCCCCCGACCACAAGCCGCCATCCAACCTCGAGCTCTTCCCGGGCGCCGGCAACGCGCCTCGCTCCAACCAGGGTAACACGCACACATCATCCATACATACGCATAGAAAAAAAAATATTCAAAAGCTGTTGTTTTACTTGATTACAGTTACAATTATTGTATGATTGTCGCATTACAAACACAAAGGCAAAAAATTCAAAATATTTCGTACACTACACGGACGCTGGACTAAACAAAAAATAGATTTTACTTTATTTATTATCAGATATTTATAGGTCTTCATTTCGGTATCAATTTTTGCTTAAAATGGATTTTCTTCGATGTAACACGTTAAATATACTTTAGTCTATGATTTACATGTTAATTCATAAATTTAGAAATATAAATGAAAAGCTTTACTCATAGATATGCAACAAGGAAGTTATTCAACTATAGTTCTTGCACTGTACCATGGTACGGGTGACATATGTCAGTATGACGTTGACATCAGTCAGTACCACATGACTAGCGCTGGGACGTTTAGCACTTCATTTTTATCGTTGATATTACCCCTTCTTTAATGTTAATATAAAAATTAGTTTAAACAGCAAATTATTATTTAAGCATAAGTATTTATAAGCAGACTCCCTTATTGCGGATGTTTTATAATGTTGTTTTGTTTGTTTATTGTTTACGTATTTTATTATAAAAACATCGACTATTCATCCTAGCAGTACATCCCATCACTGACTACGTCTATAGCGTTACGTTATACGCAGAGCGCTTTGCTTAATTCTTCTTTCAATTTGATTATATTTATAGACTAGAACATTCTGACTGGGTTAAGTTTAAATTACTACAGTTATAAATGATTTAATATAATATGAATGTGGTACAGCTGCAATACTAGGTCATCATTTGTAAATCGCGGTAACTTGCAAGAGTGAAACGAAACATTACTGAAACTGTTACCCGCACCATGCAACAACTATATCTCCTAATATTAAATTCTTTACATACACTTTACTCCACGAAAACATGAAGTACATTATCCGATTTTCTTTCATCTTCTCATACTATTAATTTCGTGCGCCTTTCATTACATCTCTATGACGTAGGAGAATACTAAACGTCTGTTAGTGCATGTCCAACATATCATGATTAATATATGTTGCGTTCATTTATGTAGAACATGGTCATCATCATGTAACTATCGTTTATTCATTTATGTTTTTTTTTAACATATGCGATTAAAATACAAAGATGAAAATATAACTTATTTGCTTGAACGGATTTCTTCGCTTTCGTTTCGCTTATAGAACTAGAAAAGTGCTCTTTTTAGAACTGAGGCTTGTCTATGGTTACCTTAGGCCGTTTAGTTTGTGATGTTGCCATGAAATTCAATCATGAACGTTTAATGGGTATTCAAATTGCTATTGAGCATGTTAATCGTTTTTTTTTCTTTTATTTTAAATTACCTCTACAAATAGTTGGCATTCTGTTACCCAATAATATGTTTTTTAAAGATTAAAAATCAATTCATAAGCGTAATGGCAACATATCTATTTGATATAATCTATTACTTTATTACAAAAAAAAAATGAATTGAAATCTTTTAATTTTTTCTTAAAGTTTTTGTTCGTGTATACAAAATGCCAATTACTTGTAGAGTACAGTTATAAACGTAATGGTATAATTATAAAATGAGTGACTACCCCAGCCTCGCCGCTACCGTCGCCTGTTAAGTCCCCCGCGCGGACGCCAATGGCACCAGCGAAGGGACCCTGCTGCACGGCACTTTATGACTTCGAACCGGAAAACCCGGGCGAGATGGGATTCAAGGTACCACGTTTTTATTGATAACAGAATTATCATTCTTTGTTGTACAAGCTGTTTTCAGTCATAAAACACCTGTACAAAGACATTTTTCAATATGAATGAGAAAAGTTACAATAATTTGAAAGGGAACAATAATAAATGGAAGTTTCATTATTCAGGAAAACGACGTGATCACATTGGTAAGCAAAGTGGACGAGAACTGGTTCGAAGGCTCGATCAACGGCAAGACGGGCTACTTCCCCATCAGCTACGTGCAGGTCACCGTGCCGCTGCCAAACATGTAAACACAACACATACACACACCATACATATTCATTCCACTATTGTCAATGACTACCGCTTGAGATTTCACTGCGCAATTTATGTTTTGCCTATCTCAAAATCACTATGTAGTTTGTATACCGAGTTCTATTTTAAAATCACGTATTAAATACATTATAATAAAATTTTAACGTTTAAAGAAAATTTTCGGAAATAGTTACCTCTTCGTTAGTCTGAAATATGTAGTATTGTTGTTTGTATCGATGTACTAAATAGTATCCATACATGTATTTATGGTTCAGTATTAAAATGACAAATAACTACATTTGTATCTATCCGTCGCTAAAAGCTCAATATCTGTAATTAGTATAGTCACTTAACAGAAATATCCTGAAGTGTAGCAAAAAATCTGTAGGCATTTGTCTTCCTTCAGTGGTTTTCCATTCATAGTCAAAACAGCAGTAATACTTAATATAGTACAACATAATTAAATAATTATTTAACGTTCATTGATATTTTTTGTAATAAATTAATTTTACAACTAAACTTACGCGTAGTCTACTAAAAATATCGACTAATTAAGGGCCCTGTGAGGCCCTTTCTCAGTTTAAATGGAACTCGGATTACTGCCTTGAGGAAACATTCCGACGGGCCGGTAACCAGTTGGTGCATTGACCAGATTACGCGTAAATTAGACAGTTATTTAATTACTTATTTTCTTTACATAATTACCATTATATTAATTATGAAATACGTGATTGGTATTTATTACTGAACATTTTTACGTTACGAATTGGGATAAATTAAAATTGTAGTATATATGATTTAAAGTAATGCAAAACAACATAAAAGTCAGCAAAGGAATGCGCAAAATGTTTGAATATTGCATTTGATATTCATTTTAGTTTATCAATTGTTTAAAGAAGACCATTTCAATCGTATTTTATTTTACAACATTTATTACAATCTTGTTTATGTCCTGCCATCAAAGAAATAATTAAATACGTGTATCCATTAATTTTATTAATTAAAATAGAATCTTGTTCCCGTGTTTGTTTTAGTATTACGATGTAACTAGCTTGTATGAGATTAGAATTTATAGTTATATCTTTGCGGGTATTTATATGAAAATGTATACAACGTAAAGATATGTTGATGAGAGGGAGGTGAGTTGTTAAATCTTGCCAGAGCACATGGCGTAATACTGTTCGATGTGTATTGTTGGAATGTAATTTAAAGAAATCATTGTGATAAATCAAATATAATGATTTAGATGCGTTTTTTGTATTTCATATAGTCATCATTGCATGTATATGTTGTACACATATACCGCAGCTACTGGGGTTGCTTACATTATTTATATTTCTATGTCAAATTAATAAAATTGTCAACTTAAACTTTTGACGTTGCATTGAAGTTCAATATTTTGGTAAATAACATCGTTAACATCATGGACCCCATTTTACCATTTCTGGCATACAAAAGACAATACCTAGATCTAATGTTAGGCGTATTATGTAAGTTGATATAGTAATCGTTCTATCTTCAAGTGTCTATTTAATGTAAGTATTTGAGCAAATAAAACCTTTTTCGATGTTATAAGAGTGTTTCAGAGTTATACGTATTTGCAATGTGCGTGCGGCGGCGAGCGGCCATTGCTTTCTTTACTAATTAAAAAAACATAATATATAACCAGACGGTCAGTTGTTTAAACGCTATCCTTCCAAACATTGGGCTTACTTGTTGTTGGGAATAAATATTTTAATGACTCTAAAACATTCTCTAGCTGGTTGGCGGTTGAAAGTAATTCATATATTTTACTCGGTGTCGTTTTGTAAAGGAACGTAACGTGGCAATCGGTCGAAGGTAATTTGGTGTACGGTTTCTCTCGAATTTGAATTCTTTAGTATTTTATTAATTAAATAAACACTAACGTAAACATAGCCAAAGTATTTAATACCGAGACATTTAATATTTATAAGTGTGGTATATTATTTTTAAATATACAGTGTTGCTATCATTTATGCTTATGGTATTGGAAACAACAATCGCTGGATATTTCGAAAGAATAGTTGTAATTCCAATTTTCCACCGCATTACACATAAATTCGCCAAACAATGTTGACAAAGTCATGAACCTTTTTTAATACATGTCACAGCAAAATACACCGCGCTATTTTAAAAGATAATTTTCTTATAGTCGTAAAAATATGGTTCATAAAAGAAATATTTATCCGACACCAAGTTATAGCCTCGGCGACTGTTGCTACGAGTCTATGTAAAGTAATATAAAGATTTATTATATGTATTCTTGTTCATGTTACTGTAATCTTACCTTACTATAAATAGATTGACTTGACGATTTATGAGGTGTATGTAATACAATTTATTGATTTGTATTAAAAAAAATTATCCTGAACTTTTGCTCGTTTCGCCTCCCAATAAAAATGTTAACAATTCTAGACTTATTTTATTGAACTATCGATTGATATACATTCATAATTATCGATGTTGACACTTTAACGAACAGAGAAATGCAAAAAACATGAATTTCTTCCCGCGTTCACTCCCTTCCTAGATCGTAACAAATCCTCCTTCCCTACTTCACATAATACTAGAAAGGAGAAGAGAACTAGAAATCAAAATAGTACTTAGCTCATCAAACGAAACGTAAAATATATTTTACTGCACGCCTATCTTCTGTGGGTTCTCCGTATTTCAATGATTAAGCTGGTCTATCAAGCAATTCTACTAGAACAAATTGTTTAAATGGGAAACTCTAGAATAACTTATGTTATCTGCCTCGTGTTCTATTACGAGTCGTTTAATTTAACTTTGCAACACATTTTCAAACTAGTTAAGAGTTTAACTAACTAATTAACGTACAAGTTTAAATTTTTCGTCACGATAATTTGGTAGTTTTTTTTTTCATCTTGACATTGCCATTTTTGGAGAGTTTTAGTCAATTTTTATCTGTGGTTTTCCAATTTGACAATCAACATTTATAATTAATCTGTTGTATGACTTTTATATAAACCTTTGTCATACTCTTTGACTTTTGTATGTAATTATTAGACGGGCGTACCGATACATATAAGTGTTTAATCTTAAATTTAAATTATAATTACATTAAATCGTTACCCTTAAAGATTTGTACTACATTCGCTTACAAATATTAATATTGATCCTTCTTTATGTGTTTCTTCCAATGTTCGGATATTGATACGTAGTGATTAAAATATTGGCTGTAAACACGTTACACATATCTTATAAATTTCATATTACTATGTCGATGAATAATGTGTGAGTCATTACTTTTTTATTTGCGCATTTAAGTACTTAAGGTAGCACCAACTAAAATGGCTGATTTAATACGAGCTATGGGGGCTCCTATCGGACCCCCTGTAAAGGATAAGTTAGGGTCACCCTCCACCGAATCTGAAGACGGTGGCGTAGATCCAGCCGAATTAGCTGCAGATTTAGAATTGGACGAAGCAGATGGGCCTAGTACCAATGGTACGTAAATAATTATAATATGATTACATATTTTTGCTGAAATTAAAAAAAAAAACTAAAAAAGTTCTGCTAACAAGAAATTGAGAACAGAACATTCGAATGTACTCTATGAAATATATTATTGCAAACAAAACTTAACTTGATGGTATGACAACCATATATCTTACTTTACTTATCTTTGTTCTATTCGTGTTTTAATGGCTTTTTATTTCAATTGCCGCTCAATTCTTATTAAAATGAATGTACCACTATGTGAACCTGTAACTTCATTTTCTTAAAAAAAATATTGTTAAGGGTATAGTGGTATAGAAAAAAAACATTTGTACAGGTGAACGCCAGGCAGTGTTAGCTCCACCGGAATCAGAGTGGTACCATGGTCGCTTGGACAGATATACTTCTGAGGAACGGCTCTGGGCAGCAAGCAAACAAGGGAGTTATCTAGGTATTTAAAGATCCTTACATTTAATCATAGTATATTAAAATAAAATTGACAATTAGTTATAATGATATCAAAAATACTGGCAAGATATAGTCATCAGGGATAGCCTGCCGAGAATATCCTATTCCACATTTTTAAAGTATTATTGAACTTCCTTAATTTTTTTTTTCATGAAACCTAATAAAAACAAAAAAAGAATTGGCAAAATAGTTTCACCCACTCACACATGATGCTATAATCAAGGGACACTGAGATTTATTTTTATAAACAGATTATAAATTGATCAAGGAGGTAGAGGATCAATCTATCATTGATACTGGCCTACATGATACAGGTTGATATGAAAAGCTAAAAAAGATTAAATCCATTTACTTCTTTGTAACCCCTCAGTACTTTACGAGTTTCATTCTTGTCATATTAATCACCTTGCCCTATTTTAACAACAATAGGCAATGTGTATGCAACATTGTGTTCCCATGGATATCAATAGTGATTATGCATGTTTCTTATTACTGTTGTGAATTGATTAGTTATTATAATGTTGCATTGCAGTACATACAATTTTGTGAATAAAAAATATGTTATTTTAGTGGAGTTTAATTCATCATCATCTTAATATCACATACATCCCCACTGAGGTGCTCAGAGCCTACCCTATTATTAGGGGTGATTAGGTCATAGTCAACCATGCTGACCCAGTGCGTGTTGGTTGACTTCACACATATTTTTGAATTTCTTCGCCAATATGTGCAGGTTGCATCACGATGTTTTCCTTCACTGTAAGAGCGTCAGATAATGTACATATGCAATTCGATAATGGAAAAACACATTGGTACATGGCGGGGATCGAACCTGGACAATATTGAGTACGGTCCAGTCCGGTCAAGCGCTTAACAACTACGCCGCTGACGCCGCGGAGTTTAATTATATGTGAATTAATATAGCTATACAAGTTAATGATGTCTTAAGAAATGTTACAATAATTAACAAATCAGTTCCCACATTTTCATCACCTATACATCTGATCTAACAGTCCAAGATAATTTCCAATTTACTGTTTTTTTTATGATAAGAAAAGTGGGCAAATGTGCCATGGCATCATAAAGGTCATTAATGCAATATGTTTACTGTAATTTGTTTTATAAATCCGACTTTCTGATGAAAAATTATTACATGTATAGGAATCCCATAGCAGATATAACTATTTGTAGGATAGGCCTAAATGTTCTTACCGAGTGATTACCTTTCAGTGCGTGAAAGTGACAGGAAACCAGGATCTTATGTCTTGAGTTATTTGGGAAGGACTGGGATCAATCACTTTAGGTAAATAGTTTAAAATATTTAAATGACATGTAAATTTTTGAAATGCGCTAATTTTTTTTTTTATACGAGAAGTGGGGCAAACGAGCGCGGGATCACAAGAGCTAATTTTATTAAGATTTCTTTTTTTATGTACTATTGGTAAATAAAGTAAATTTATTTTACTATTAATTAAATAAACTATTCATTTATTTAGAATCACCGCTGTATGCGGTGACTACTATATCGGTGGTCGGCAGTTCGATTCCCTGACGGAGCTCGTCGGCTTCTACAGCCATTGCTCCGATCTCCTGAAGAGAGAGCGACTGGTCGAGCCTGTTCCACCTCCTGAACCTGTTAACGATAAAAAGGTAAGAAAATCGAATTGGATTTTTAGAATATTAAAAATTAAATATTTCAAGATTTAAAATTGCCTTATTTGATTATTTATTAAAACTTACTTTCAATATAGATTTAGTATAAAACGTAAACCATTTTATCTTTTTTTTTTTTACTTAAAATTACAATACCTAGCTGCTTAAGGATTCTTTAAGCGAGTAATTAACGACTAAAAACGTGTCATTTAATCTTCGAAACTATGGTTTCATTTAATATTACAGATGGCTAGAACATATTGGCCATATCTAAGCCGTTTTTTTTTTATTTCAAAGTTTTTAAATTTAGACGAAATGTGTCTTAATATTATATTAATAACATAAAATAGTTACATACTTATTGTCTTGTATATGACAGCGCGTGGTAGCAATACTACCGTACACCAAGATGCCGGACACGGACGAGCTCACGTTCCAAAAGGGCGACATATTCTTCGTGCACAACGACATGGGCGACGGCTGGCTGTGGGTGACGGCGCATCGGTGAGTTACATACAATGATACAAGATGAAGTTTGTTTATGTACTCCGTTGGCGACACAAAGTTGGTCTCGCCCTCCGACACGAGATCGCCAACATCACCTGCTACCTCTACTGCCAGTTAATAAATGTTTGAAACATATATAATCTCATTTTTATTACGTCTTTAGAAAATAATTATGGGTACTACATAAAATTATCTTTGTTACTGCGTATTCCAAAGGTTTTTCTGTTTATGTTTGTTGGTATGAAAGGAACTAGATATCTTATTTAACATGGAATTTACGCTAAAATTCTGATATCTAGAAAATTTGATAATGTACGTTTGTAAAATAAAGAAATAATGCTATAATACTGAATTGAATATTACACAAGTACATATTATAGCAGTGATTTTTTCCAGGTAATTATTTTAATTATTAATCGTCGGAAGGAGCTGTTAGTTATTTGTAATGTGTAAGGATATCAAAGTTTCGTTTACATCCATATTTGTAATAGTAGTTTTCAATTTTTTTTAATATTGCGATTGCCATTTACGTTGTAAGGAGGTTTTCCAATGCAATGTAGTTTTTACACCGATATTTACGTTAAAAAAAAACTAAAAAACTTCAATTACATAGATCTCTGCTATTTAAATCTCAAAACACAATAAATAATAGGCATTATGATCGGAAGAACTATATATAACTTATAAAACGGCTTAACTCACGTGCAACTCGGTGTCAGTACCGACTAGTTTCGAGCCCATCGGGG